>JABFFI010000171.1:33865-94927 GCA_013623725.1 Fusarium robinianum | reverse complement strand
GGGGGGGGGGTTAGAGGGGCGCGTTGCTATGTACCTGTCCACGTTCACTCAGCCTACCTGTACCTAACACTCACTCACTCAGCCTTGGGTCTCCAGAATTTTTAGGTGCCCGCGCGCTCCATATCCCCCCCTCTTCGCTTAGTTAATCTCAGCCCGCCGCCGCCACCACCAGCTGTCTGGGGCTCGTTGTGGCGTCACCCGCGAATTGATGTGGACAGCCGGAAGAAGTGAAAGCTGTGCTTGAGCAGACACAATTAATTTCTCCTATCGGATTTTTTCTGTTTTCGTCGTCATTGATCATTAAGTGAACTTTTTCCTAGCTGCAGCCACCCGCTTTTACATATCCCCCAGAATTGAGCAAAAAAGCAAAATCATCAATCACACACAGACCTGAGACTGGTAACCTGTCCAGCTCAGCCTCGAGCCGTTCACGTACCTACATAGCACATACCAGTTCACAAACTTCAATATAAGCGTTGACAACAAGCAACCTCTTAACCAGACCAACGGCCTGGATTTTTCCCACCCGGCAACCATGCAAAGAAATAGTTTCATCATAAAACGAAAAAAAAAAGAACAATTGACATAGTCTCAATAGATTCACATCTACCGAGACCTCGTCCCAACTCCCAGCTCCCAGCCAGCTTCTTCCCCATCACCATCACCTTCTCGCCCCTTACGACAGCCCCAGACCGACTGGACTCTCTCGCCCCCCCGTGACGTCTTGTTGTAGGTTCTTCCCTACCAGGTTCATGAAATCTAGACCGACGTCTGAGAGCTTCTTGGCATGTTCCCTCGCCCTGTCCATACACTGCGTCCAGACAGGTCCTCCAGGCTCCGTGCTACTAAGCTGCCGCGCCAGAATCACATTGAACGCGTCCACCTCTTCCTTGGCCCACTTGACGCATGCGCTCATCATGGGCGGCGGGAAGCACCCTTGGAAGCACTGTACCGTGTTGTGAATGATCATAAAGTAGACAAACGACAGCTCCCAGATGTACAAGTGCAAATCTCCTTTGAAAATGCATTGTCTGTTGGGCTATGTCAGCAAACGACTTCCCCACTCAGTAACTTCTCGTTGCTCTCCTACCTGGATCGCTTGTGAATGGTATCGCTCCTCGCAGCCAGATACGACTCCCTGGCTCTGTCATCAAATCCCAGCCTGGTCAGCCAGCTGACGTTGCGCCGGGTCTTTGGCTGCTCATTGTGCGTCAGCTCTAGGATACGAACAATCATGCCAGCCAGCTTAGCACAACGTTCCTCCACCTTGAAGTTGATAAAGTCCTGCGCAACCGCATTGTTCTTTAGGCTTCGCGCGATCGCCTTGAGCTTCTCAACACGAGCAACCGCAGACTCGAACCTTTGCTGGGCGATGTCGATATCAAGGTCGTCCATCTCGCTCTCGACCCAGCGCAGGTTCTGCTGCTTGCCTTCTACCTCGATGAGCATGTCCTTGATGTCTGACAGAGTCGCGAGTAACTCCGCCTTCTGGAGCAGGCCAGGGTCGCGAGAGGCAAAGTAGTTGATGGTCTCTCGGGCCTTGTTATTTGCCTCCATTTCCGATCGGAGCCCCTTTCGGAGCTCTTCCACCGCCTTTCGCACGTTCAGCAACAGACTCTTCTTCTCGGGGTCTTGAGGTTTCTCCGTCCGATAGATAAAAGATTCCTGGCCGACCCCTCGAACCATGATGGCGTCAGCGAGCTTGTTTCGCCCTCCGCTTGACGACTCGCCTGTGCTCGACATGTCCACAACTTCCACATCTAGCAACGGCCAGCAGCGATCCGCCACCATCTTCATCATCGGCCCTCGAGCGTCCGCACTGGGCGCGTCGGCCTTTCGCTTCTTACGCGATGCGATGAGGAGGTGGTCGTTCAGCAGAAAGATCTGCATCGCCCGGCGTGACTTGTACGTTGCGTTGTCTAACTCGATCCAGGGGCCAGCGTTCTGGACCACATGGCGTCCCGTCGTGTTAGGGAGAAACTTTTGTGATCCTTCCACGTTCTTGAACAAGGCCTGCATCTGCGAGTTCCAGAGCGCGCTCCGGTCGGCCACAGAGCTGCGCTTGTCTCGCTTACTGAGACCCGTAGAAAGCTCTCCCGTCACGCTCGCCCCCTCGCCCTTCATCGAGACGGCGCGTAACGCCGTAGTGTTCACTTTGAGCTCGGTCATGAGGTTTTTGAGGGCTCTCATCTCGCTCTTGAGCTTCTCAGCTTCCTTGCTGATCTTGATAAACTGAGTCCTATTCTGCATGACACTCTGTTGCAGGTCGGTTGCGGCCCGGTTTTTCATCTGTTTGAGAGTGTCCTCAAACTCGCGAATTTGGTCCTCGGTTGCGTCGCTCAAGACAGCAGAGACGTACTGATCCGGGGCGAGGGATGGGTCGCGCAATGCTTTCATATCGACGACGGGGGCAGCTCCCGCGCGTGAGGGGGGTGGTCGGGTTGCGGCCTGATCTCTGGGTTCGTAGCTTCCGAGGGAGGGCGCTGGGGGCATCGGCGGAGCACCCGCATTGTAGTCCGCGGGGAGATTGTTGAATCGCGTCGAGTATCTTCTTTTGACGAGATCCGAGGTCTGACGAGCTTCGTTAGCAGGCTGGCCTCAGGGTGGTTGCAGCAAACAAGATACATACCTTTCCGCCAGCTACCGGCGGCGGACGCGGCCGAGATCGCATAGCAGGTTCGCTAGGCGGCAGTGAAGTATTCGAGTCATTTTGAACGATAGGACTGGATATCTGTCGTGGAGCGCTGATGGTAGGCCGCTTCTTTCTCTTGCCGCGGCGAAGGGATATCTTGCTGCGTTCTTCTGACATGGTGAACCGCAGTGATCAAGATTGTAGGAGAGGAAAAAAAAAAAAAGCAATAAAAATGATTAAATCTTAGGAAGCGAGAGGATATAAGACCGCGGCAAAAGACAGGACAGGATAAGGCGGATCTGTGGTGATTTGTCGTTTTTGGTGGTTGGTGGTTGTTTCGAAGTTCCCAAGCATGCCTGGCCATGGCGCGCCAGACGACGTGAGCTTACCCGTTCCCGCCCCATGACGGGGGAGAGAAGAGGTCCAAGCTCACCAGCCCGCCCAGCGCATTATGTCCATTCGAGGTCTGGCAGTTGTGAGTAGGAGGTACGTACCATGGAGGGGCTATAATTCGGTTCCGGTGTTTCCCCGAGCGGACTACTCAAACCCCCCGGCTTTTAGCGCTATCATGTGCTTTGTCGCCCGCTGGGGCTGCTCTAAAAAATTGGTTTCCCAATCGCGACGTCTCGAAAAGCTGCCGCCTCGCTCGACTCCAACCCTCTTCGCCGGCCCAGACCCCCCCCCAAAGGCATTGACGACGTAATCTCTTTTTGGGACATCTCCAACCCCGTCACCCAAAACCTCGCCTATACTCTTCCTCTCCTCGAGTCGACCGTCCTTTATTCCTCGGGCCGCGATCGGATCCTTGACTTCCGTTATCAGCCTCCGTTTTAGCTCTCGAAAAAGCTCCCTCTCGATATCAATTCGCCATCATGGTCCAACCCTCTACCGTGGTGACGGCATCCGTCGCAACCGCCGCCGTCGCCATCCTCGGTAAGCCAAAGCTCCCACTGCTCTGCTCGCCTGTCCATGTCAGATACATCCTCTCTTTGCGCCGAATAGTTACGCGCCGAGAGACATAAAAAGAAGAAGAAAAAAAAAAGAAAGCCCGTTGTTGACCCCCCTTTGCCCGCAGGCTACGTCGTCTACTTCGACTATCAGCGTCGAAACCAGGCCGAGTTCCGCCGGAACCTGAGGAGAAACGAGCGCAAGCAGGCTCGCGCCGAGAAGGAGGAGGCCGAGGCTTCGTCTCAGCAACAACGCAAGCATATCCGTGCCAAGGTCGAGGAGGCCAAGGACGAGGGCTTCCCCACCGGCGTCGAGGAGCGGGAAGCCTTCTTTAACGAGCAGGTTATGGCCGGTGAGATGCTGAGCTCAGATCGTACGAGATGCCCTCCCCTTCAACTGGTCAATTGGACGTCCATCATGCTAACTTTCTGCCCCTCACAGCTACCAAGGCTCTCGAGTCTGCTCTGGCCTTCTACAAGGGCCTCAAGGTCTACCCGGCACCGGGCGACCTCATCCGTATCTACGACAGCACCGTTCCCAAGGTATGCATCTAGTCCTATGACATCACACCCCTCTCTCCGCATGCTCAACTCTAACAATCCCCTACAGCCTATATTAGACATCTTGGCCGAGATGATCGCATATGACTCCTCCCTCGACATCCGCGGGGGACCCTCCATGCCCCCCGGCATCAACCTGGCCGATATTCCCAACGTCGGCCTCGACTAAAGGGGGAGGGGAGGCTTGCTCAGGAGTCTCTTTTTTCTTCTTGACTCTGGTTCTCCACCCTCCACTCCGCCAGACGTTGAAAAAAAAACGAATCCTCTTCGCCATCTCTGAAGAAATGAAAACGAAAAGTTATGACGGGGTGCTCGAGGAAGAAAACAAAAAAACTCGCTTCTCGAGCTCCCGAAAATCTTTTTGATATGGAGACCTAACGGCCTTCGATGTACCATAGTCTCGCTCTTTCAGCTTCCATAGAGCTTTGTGTAAACAGGTGTACGTTGAACGATCTCGGAATGGACTGAGGAACGGTAAATGTTGGCAGCGTTTCCGCAACACATGATGAAGTTTCTGTAAATTGTTTCATTCTTGTTTTTTTGCTTGTTTTATTAATTCCCCATGACTTGATACATGTGTGCGTGCCTACGAAGCTGCAATTTTACGTCCCTTCCTGTCTACTCTGTCATCTCGGGGGTCAAATCCTCCGTTGCCCCAGGTTGCCCATTCAGGAGTCGCCTCTCCCATGTAGTCCTCAGGCCTCCAGTCACCGTCAGGGCCCCTCTCTTCGAGAAGATCAAAGAACTTCTTGTAGTCGATGAGAGTGTGCCACTTGCCGTCCACATTGAACCTCTCGCTCGCGAGAAGGATGCAGCAGCTGTGGGCGTGTTCGGCGGCGATACCGTACTTGAGGCCCTTCTCTTGCAGCCTCTTCTCCAGCGCCTTGACGAAGTCGCAGACTTCCCAGTAGAATGGGACGTTGGACATGCTCAGTCCGGCGTTAGATGATGTTGAGGTGCCGCAGTACGTGACTCCCTTGACCTCGATGAAGCAGGGAAGACCCTTCTCTACCAGTCGTGCGTATCCTTCCGCCTCTTCCTCGACATTGAACCCCTTGACGAGGGTGAGTCGGAAGACGGTTCTGTGACGGAAGCGCTTCTCGCGGAGGATGTCCAAACATCGCTGGAAGCGTTCCCAAAAGTCACGGTGCAGAGGCCGGTCGATCTTGCGAAGCGATTCCTTGTCTGCCGCGTCAATGGAGACGTAGAGTTGAGTGACGGCCTTCAGAGACTCCAGTTGATCAGGATGCTGGGCGTTGCAGACGAGGAACGAGGAGATGCGCTCAGCGTGCAACATGCCCAGGAACTCGTTGATGTACGGGTAGAAGATGGGCTCGCCCACGAGCGACAGAGCACAGTGCCGGATCTGCATGGCCTCTGCGAAGCGCTCCGCTCGAACACCGGGCATACCGCGCAACATCTTGATTTTCTTGTAGTGGTTGGTCTTGACTCCCTCGAAGATCAGCTCTGGGGGGTCGACGACCCATCGCCAAGTTGTCCCGACGGGGTTCGTGCCGTGACGCCAGCAGAAGACGCACTTGTTGGAGCAAGACAGTGAGGGGGTGGTTTCCATGCACTGGTGAGAGTTGATGCCGTAGAAGGAGAACTTGTAGCAGGAGCCGCGGCCTCGAAGAGAAGACTTGGTCCATCGGCAGGTCTTGACTCCAGAGTGTGATCCGACGATTGCGTAGCCTTGCTTCGTCAGCGCGGCGTAGGTTGGAGAGTTCTTGGCGACCATTTCCTTGGGGCCTTGCGGCACTGCCTTCTTGGTTGAGCCGTATGTGGTGAAGTCGACGGCGAGAGGGCCCTTCTGAGCCCCTGACTCGCCATCCTTGGCGGATGTCCGTATCATGCGTCCCAGATCCTCGACGTCATCTAGGTCTCTTCCTGTGCTGGGCTTCTTTTTCTTGCTATCGGAAGATTCATCGTCAAACAGGACCTCGCCATCGTCTTCGTCCTCGGCCACGTCTTCGACATCGCTTTCCTCTGCCGCTCCGCTGCCGGGGAGTCCCTCACCCAAGTTTCCGGTTCGAGCGACATGGCCAATGACTTCCTGAACACCATCTGTCCACTCCTTGAGTCGCTCCTCGTGATCACTCTTCATGTCGCCCATCCCCACGGGGAAGGCTCGTTTCCGGCTGGTCAATTTTGCCATCCACTTGTCCACCTCCTTTGCTTGGAAACAGAACCCCTCCGGTTCGGTGGGCCAGTTTTCCTTGTCACCGAAACCAAAGACGGAATAGCCCAGCAGGTTGGAGAGAGGTGCGGTATCGATTCGGAAGTCATGGTGCGTCTCTTGTAGGTGCTCGAGGAAGGTGTCGTTGATGGTGTCGATGTTGTAGCTGGGGATGAGGAACATATAGAATAGGTCGACATCGCCGTGGACCTTGGAGGGAGAGATGAAGTAGTCGTCGAAGTCGATCTCAGTCAAGTCGCGCAATTCCGGCTTTAGAAATTGGCGACCGGAATCCTTAGCCAACTGGTCAAGACCGAATTCCAGGGTCTTTAGGTGTTCCTTTGCGATCTTGTCGGTCTTGGTGGTGATGGAAGAGAAGAACACAAGCACCATGACTGGTCGAGCAACGCTCTTCTCTTCCTCCTTATCCTTGGAAGGCTTCCTAGCCAGCCCACCCTTTATTCTCCGGGGCCCTTGCGACTTTGCAACTTTCTTTTCCTCGATCGGTTTGACTATCGGTGTCTTTGTCTCGGTCGCAGTTTTGGTGGGCACTGGTTCATCATTGTATGCCCTCTTTAGGGTGATCAACTCAGTTTTTTCGCTATTGATATGGAGATAAATCCGAGCAGCGCCAAGGACGAAGAGAAGGGCGAGTAGAATCGGGGTGCGATGGATGTGCCAGATGTCGACCAATTCTGTGCCCGCTTCAGTCAGTAAAAAGCTGCGACAAGCTGTGTCGTCGGGGGACAGTTGGGATGAGACTTGCCGTCAACGATGGAATCGAATCGCAGAGTCTGCGACGAATGATTCGACCAATCCATCTTGGCGATTTGATTGCAGCAACCTGTACTGCAAACAAGTACCTAGCCACAAGAGGAGGGTTGAGGGGGGAGTCGTAGAGGATTTGCTTCCTCGTGCTGCTCGTGGTGAGAATTGCTTGTGCTCTTTCTTACCTACCGACCAGTCTGGGGAAAAAGCATTTTGCCCCGCGCTTAACATTTTTTGGTGGGGACAACCAGGTTATCGTCATTGCGCATCGCCAATCGAGTGGCTGCAATTTGAAGACGGAACCAGTTCGCAGATGCAGACGAAATCTGATAGGCTGTTGCTGAATAAGAGCCTTACAACTGGGATTTGTGATATCTAATCCAACACCAAAGAAATGTAATTATTTTCTACTTTTCAACTCCAATCTTTCTACATCTCGCTGCAACTCCGGTGGACTGTTGTCCATGATTTTGTTCTTCTGTAAAACACAACTCCATACAACCCTCGCAATGCTTTGAACTCAACGTTAACGATCGATGATGCTTGGCGAATAAAAAAAAAACTGGGAAAAAATGATAAAAGTCAATAAGCGACATTGAGAATAAACCGCAAAGCGTGGCAGGCTCGGACTCGGGGGCGTCTTCTAGACCCTCCTGTCAGAGCCCGCAGCCTGCGACTTGTCTCTCAAATCCTTCAAGCACGGCGCATGGAACATTTCGCCCGTAATCACCAGCTTCAAAGTCCGCGTTGCAACGACGGCCCATAGTGACACGACCGAGAGCGAGAGAATCTAGTTTCTAGTTAGCTTCTGGGCTCGAGAGAGGCGCCAAGTTTGTTGTGGTCGGTCTAATAACATACCATTGTCGAAACTTTGAAGAAATCGCTGTCGAGATTCTCATACAACCCGCTCGTGCAAGTCGCCAGAACGCCGAGAGGGAACGTAAATCCCCACCATCCCATATTGAACGGGAAGTTCTGCATCGTGGCGATGCTGATGAGTGCGAAACAGAGCCAGACCAGTCCGAATCCCCACATGACCAGAGCCAAGAACACGCCCATAACATAGAGCATCTCTCCAGCGCGGGAGGCGATTTCTCCAAATGCATTTGTCTCCGGGATCAGGTGCATCGCCACCTTTCCAAGCTGCTGGATGCCATAGCCACCCTGGCCCAGAGGTCCGATCGGCAGGAAGACGGAGACGATGACTTCTTTGGGCGGGATGGAGTGGATGGTGAGTCGGTGGAAGTAGAGGGCCAGGACACAGGCTGAGAAGGATTCGCCAATTCCCCAGAGGACGTAAGATGTGATGACCGTGGTCAGCGCGTGGTTGCGGTTGGGGAGCACCTCGGCAACGATACCTCCCGTGGCAGCGGCGACGACGGCCGGGACAATCGGGAGAAGTAAAGCAGCTGTGATATTCTGGAGGCCGGGTCGATGGCGGTGCATAACGATGAAGGGCATTGAGATGCAGGTCGCGACAGACAACCAGACGTCAATCCACCAAAAGGCCCATGCGAGGTAGATGACCCAATCCCCCCATTGCTTGCAGCAGAAAATCATCATGTTGATAATTGCTGCGCACAATGTTAGTATTCCGCAAAAGAGTCCGGACTGAATTCAATATGCACGTACTTGCGAATCCCATGGGAAAACATCCCAGGAAGAGAGACTGGCCCGGATGGGCGATCATAGCCCCCCAGATTTCAGGGTACAAGCCGTAACGGGTGATGGATATGCCCAGGAAAACGACGAACAAGGCAACATTGAGAGCAAAGAAGACGTAGGAGATGTACTGCAACCATATTGCGTTGTAGGGCAGGTTATGGAGGAGGATGGAGACAATACCCGTCCCCATGTTGACAGCGAACCATCTAGTTGTATTGGTGAGTCTTTGAAGGGCCTTCATTTTATTGAGTGGTGATGTTACTCACGATGGTGTGAAATTCCGTACAACTCTTCGCCATCCAACGTTTTCTTTGCATGGTTGCGTCGATTCACACGGCCGGGGAGTGGAGGCAGCAGAGCTGTCGCTCATAGCCTGGCCGTTTGAGCATGAACCGTTTGTGTCAGACATGCCCGCAGTTCTCCTCGTGGGTTTTGAATGTCTTGATGTGATGTGAGACACTCTGGATCCGGGGAAGACGATGCGACCACAAAGAAAACGTACGTGCGTAATCTTAGATCTCCTCCTTTTAAAGGGTTGGGTTTAAAACTCCTTGAAAAAGATCGTGTCTCAAGACGGCCCGTCGGAGGTGATAACGTGATTGTTTCTCAGCGGATCCTCAGAACCTTCCAAGCCTCCTGTCATCGACTCCCGTGGGTTCGTTTGCCACCGAATCAAGTAATTGTTCAGAGACGGCTGCAGCCCAAGCGGCGCATAGTTACGGGGAAAATCAACAAAAAATTATGCTAACCAACGCCATTCCCGGACTTCGTAGCGAACATATGACCAAGAGAGTGGGCGCCGACATCCGGCTTAGTCCCCCAAAAATCTGCAAGTCCTCGGCTGCCGATCTAGGGCGACTAGGTCGAAGAGGTACCTGAGTATCTTGTTACTAGTAAATCAAGCGGCGAAAAAAAAACGACTTCACTCTAAAAGTCTCAGGCAAGGGAACTGTTTAGGGGATGGAATATGTATATATTAAATTCTTGAACTCGTAGTTTTGAAATGGCAAGTTGATTCTGCTGTCCTATGACCTCATCGCAACGCTCCGTTTCGTCGTAAGCCCAACAAGGTGATACCTACCGCTGATAATAAAATACACACAGCAACCCGTCAAGTTTTGTTTGGGCAACATTAGCGTCCTGGCGTCCAACCAGATTCGTCACCCCCAAGCTCACCAGACCAATCTCTTCCCAGGAAACCGCTCGTGTGGCATTCAAGAATCATGTCGGAATCAAATCAGCGACCCACAGACCGACATCGGTGATACTATCAGCCGGCTTGTCATAGCCGGACCCGACCGACTGTTGGGAAGGACGGGACGGCGGCGTAAATCGTCGAGCGCCCCCCCGCCCGTAGTTCCCGAGTCGGTGTGCTGTCCTCTTCTCCTCAGATATCCATCAACCCTAGTCTGAGATACAGTCCTAGAGCCTCAATATCATCAACCCTATCATCCACCCTATCATCCAACACGACAACCATGGCCATCGGAATCTACTCCAACCCTACAGCCATTGGCTTCGAACCCGGTGCCATCCCTAATGTCGGCCCGTTCCAGCAAAACCGCTTCGACGAGCTCGTCCTGCAGCTGAAGGAGGCCCTCGGTCCCTCGTCGGGTCTGACGTCGGATGACATCGATGTCGGTTTCCTAACACGCCTCATGGAGGACTATGATGGTTCCGACAACCTGTGGTCCAAGTTTGCTTTCGGTGATCGTAGTCGGGGCTACACCCGCAACCTTGTCGACGAAGGGAATGGCAAGAGCAACCTGGTGCGTCATTTTCTGTTCGAGGTGGACTTGGTCAACCCTAACTGATGTCTCCTATAGCTTGTCCTTGTATGGACCCCTGGAAAGGGGAGCCCGATCCACGATCACGGCAAGGCCCATTGTCTGATGAAGATCCTCAAGGGCAACTTGACCGAAACTCGATATGCGTTTCCCGAAGAGAACGAGCCGCAGGGACCGATGAAGGTTATATCCGAAAAGACATATCAAGAAAATGCAGTCGCCTATATGGCAGACGAGCTAGGACTCCATCGAGTGTCCAATAAGGGCAGCGACTTCGCTGTGTCATTGCATCGTATGATCCCCCCTCTTCCAGTCAACGACACTTGTCGCTTTGAGACTGACCTGCAACTCTGCAGTATACACTCCGCCCAACGTAGCAAAGAAGGGATGTCATATCTTTGATGAGAAGACAGGGAGAAAGAGCCACGTGCCGGGTTGCCACTACCACTCGGCGTACGGTCGTCTGCTCAAGGAGTAGTCGACGTGGCGGGTACGGCTTCAACAGCTTGATGTGCCTTGATGAGACATGACCGATGAGCGTTTGCTAGGAAGGGGCTTCGACTTGAAAGCCTCCATTGCTTGTTTGTTTCTTCGCTTTGCCGGTGACGATGTCGCTGTCGCCCAGGATGGACGAGGCGAGTTGCCGATTTTTGGATGAGGAGCATTTTTTTTGTACGTCAAGTACCGCAATATTAGAATGAAATACACCGCTCAGATCCAAAGAAGACCCGCAGCAGGCTTAAAGACGTTGTGAAAGAGGTTGAAGGAGGAAAGCTGGGGAAATGCTGGTCGTCGTCCTCTTCATCACCCATCGAGCTCAATCACGCAATCCGCGCTACGGCCCAAAGTGGAAGTTAGTGCGCAGAACACTGTATTGCACTGTCGTGTTCCCCAGACCGAGCCGTCCCGAGTCCCGTCCGGGATGTTTCAATCAAGGCAGAAAGCCCTTTGGATTGAATGGAATAATTTAAGATGTGATAGTTGTTATCGGTCACGCATGATCTTGGAGCACCGATTTACTCTGTGACGATTCGTTGATGAGTTGTAAGTTGTCGGGGGTTGTATGAGCGGTCCCGAGAGCCGGGATCGAGATGGTCACGCAATAGCTGCAACTTGAGAATAATCACAGCCATACTCCGTACATACCTAGGTATGAGTGGATATAGTAATATTATCTTGAACTTTCCTGATTTGGCTTGAAGATATATCTTTCATAGTACGGCGTAGTTATTGGATATTAAACTGTGGAATACAGTGCTCAAGGTATGTTGCAACTTGAGCTTCCTTGGCCCTCTAGGCTAATATTTGTACTATTCTTAATAATTACTAGGTCTTTCAATACATGTTAATCTAAGGTCGCATTCCCTTCTCCTGCAGTTCCCCCAGGAACTTTTGCGTCTCGGCCATTGCTCGCGTGCCTGCATCCAGAGGTCCAACGGTTGGGTATAGTGCCTCGAGCGTCACCTCACGGACATTAATAGACTGGTCTTCCTTGGAACCAATCATCATGATCTCGAGTATGTTTCCATCGCCATATTGCGGTTCCTGAAGTGCCCGCATCATCAACTCGGCACATTGGTCTGCCGTCAACGCAACGTCGCCGGCCTGCAGTCTCTCCTTGCAATAGTCTTGGTCAAAGATGGGTGTCTGTTATACCACACTTCATTAGCATTCGAAAACGAGAGTGAGATTGGCACGGGGGCGCTTACAAAGACTGGACCTGGGCAGACGGCCGTGTTACGGATGCCAAGTGTTTGCTTCATGGGACCTAGGCACTTGACGAAGCTGACAACAGCAGCCTTGCTGGAGAAGTACAGGGGAGTCTGGACGGAGTGCATGTAGCCACCCATGCTGGCGAGCCACAAGAGGTTTCCCTCGACCTCCTTGTGTTGTTGCCAGTAGTCAATTGCGATCTGAGCCAGCCTGATGGGACCAATCGTATTGACAGCAAAGATCTTGTACTGGCCTACTTGGGCGTCTTCGGGATCCTCAGAAGCCGGCGAGATGCCGGGAGGGAACCAGAAGGAACTGGAAGGGGGCTCGTAAAGACCCGCGCCATTCACAACGATGTCGACACGGCCGAATGTCTCAAGCGCCGTCGCCCAGAGTGCTGAGATTTGGGTCCAGTCAGACATGTCTGTCTGGCAGAACACGGCTGACGGCGTTCCGGGCTCTGCGGCCGGATGAGGGTGCTCGTCCACTACGGCCTGGGCCTCAGGACGGAGACGCAGGTCGGCAATTATCACGGAGCATCCCGACTCAAGAAGCATCTTGGTAAGGGCATGGTTGATGCCTAAGATATGGAGTTAGTTAATGCAATCGGCGGGCAATAAGATCGTCGGCACTAACCAGAGCCGCCTCCGGTCACAACGGCAAAACGACCCTTCAAGTTGTAAGAAGACATGGCTGGAGAGATTGGCAGATGCAAGTATTAGAGTGGAGATGACAGGGGAGTTGAGAGAGGATTCAAGATGAAGAAATCGCAATCGTCACCTTGGGTTGTTCTTTATAGGACGAGACGGGGAGTTTGAGGTTCCCGAGTCGTCTATCAACCCTGGTTGTCCCTCCACCTATCTACGACATATCGTGTGGCGGTGAATCAACCCCCTTGAACTGGTTTGACTCGTGTAAGATGAACCCTTGCTAGGACTGTTTACCGAAACGTTTTCATTGAAGGTGGAAACAGACTAGTATATAGAGAGTTCTTATGAACCCTGCCGATGCCCAAGCTCGTTGCAACGAGAACATGGGGCTCTTGCACGACGCCAAGCTGGTCGATACAACCTCAACAGCCGGGTCTCTAGGTCATGATCCTTGGAGTAAGAAGAGTTGAAGGAACAACGGGGCCGTGTCCCCCCCTGCAGTAGACCCTTCAATCAAAAGGAGGGGAGAATATGGAATGTTTCTCTCCAACACAAGGTAAGCCTTAGTGCAGAGAGTGGGCAGGCGCCGACTATGTCGATCATATGATGGACGTTAGATACTGCGGCGACGGTAGCTGCTAACGGCTAGCTAACGTCTATAGACAGGGACTGAAGAGGAAGGGTGCTCCCGGGATATTTCCATGGTTCGGGTTATTGTTCGAGTAACCGAATAGGAACTGAAACAACCTCGAACGAGTCCCCGGGGGTTGGGAGAGAGACCAGCATGGCACGGGGGGGAGATGGAGCTCCGGCACGGTGAACTCAACACGGAAGTCCGAGACACGGATGATCGACAAGTCTCTGCCCTCAACACACACATTCTTGGCCCTCACTGATCGGCCAATCGGGGACACCACAGAATAGGCTAGTCGGGGTTCTAAAAAAGCAACAAATTCGTTCAGGCACGGCAGGGACACATTGTCCACGTCGCATTGGAGGTTCCTCTGAGAGGGGGGCAACGGCAAGGGGAATGCGGAAGCAAGGGATGGAGAGCAGGAAACCAACCAACAGTGAGATGTTCGCAGGCTTCAAGATCCGAGCCGTCCCCTTGGGATCGACACCAATCAGAATTTTCGCATGGTGTAACTGTCTGTTCTCTTCAAAGTCGAGGATTGTTCTTTTCCTATGTCTCGTTCGCTTCATGCGGCCACCAATACACACAAAACTCGCATCACCAAGGCCTCTCTGGCTTGTCGACTATGGACAAAGATGCGGGTTGGCAACCCGTTGAACCCACAGGATTGGGCCTCGCTTCGTTTGTGGTCGCGGTGATTCTGTCGGTTCTCTGCAGCGTTGTCGTCTCGATGCGGATGTTTATTCGGTTCAAGAACAGGTGTCTTGGAGCCGATGACCACCTAATGTGTGTCGGATGGGTAATTGCGACAGATCTGGGTCACTGTATGAGAGAGTTGGAAGGCTGACTTGAGTTGGCAAAACAGATTTCTTACCTCGTACACAATATCATTGTCATGATTGGCAACTATGGCGGTGTCGGTATGAAGAAGGCGGTGCTGTCTAATGCGCAGGCTCGGCAGGGCATGAAGGTTTGTCGTCCACTCTGATCAGGACTGTGAATACTTATCCTCTAACCTCCATCTCCTTGAGAATAGTATGTGTTCTTGTGGCAGATCTTCTACGCTACTACCTTGGTCTTCGTCAAGTCGAGCATCTGCGCCACCATGCTGCGCATCACATCGGAAAGGATCTACGTTCTCATCCTGCGAAGTCTCATCGGTCTCTCCATCTTGATGAGCTCGGCAGGCCTCATCGTCATCATGGTCCAGTGTCGGCCGATTGAAGCGTTCTGGGATCCTCGTCGGGGAACCTGCATCGACAAGATCCTCCCTACGGTTCTCACCTACGCGGCATCGGTCGCCAATGTCATCACCGATTTTACCGTCGCGATTATACCTATGTTTCTGGTTCGGAAACTACAAATGCGGTCCAAGCTGAAGGTGTACGCGCAGTTCATTCTAGGACTGGGAGTGTTGTAAGTACCTGGCACTGGACTTTGTCCCTGTTGCTGCGTGTATAGCAGGGCATTTCTCTAACTACTTTCCAGAGCTTCAATAGCTAGTATTGTTCGTGTTCCATACTCAAATGCCTACCTCAAACCTGAAGACTTCGTCTGTAAGTTACCCTCCGTCATCATGGCGCGCACCTGTTCCATCCCGCCGCTAACTCAGCCCCGACTCATAGACAACGTCGCCAACATCATCCTCTGGACAACGGTCGAATGCGGCGTCGGCATCATCGCCGGCTCACTACCATCTCTTCGAGCCTTCTTCAAGAACTTAGCCAAGGACGAAAGCACGGCGCAATACGACGACTCCGGGGCTACCGACCTCATGACCATTGGACGAATTCGAGGCAGTCGAAACCGAATGCAGAACTTGGATCGCGAGGCCAACGCAGCCTACGATCCCGATTCTAATCACGAGCAAGACGATGATAGCACCCGACAGATCATCAAAGTAACCACAGAGTTCAGGATGGATCATCGGGCGAGCGATGAGGAGTCAGCAGGCCCGAGGGTTCCAAAGACATGACGTTGCCGAGGAGGCTTATGAAACACATCATTTTAGATAGATCTTCTCCATATATACCATTTCTAGACGAAAATAGAATGGCCCTACTTCAGGGCATCCAGCTCTTGGCATGTAATGGTGAGCAGAGGCCTCTTCAATGTCCACCCGATTGACGGGGAGAACAACGAAGGCATCCCCAACCCCCTTCTCTAAACTCCACTCGGGTCCAGACAAAAATGAAATATATCTCTATTTCGAGAGTCCAGATGCGGCTCTCAGCGACGGGTTTCAGGCCTCTCGCAGCTGGAATTGAAACGACACCGAACCGATAACGACGTCCATCGTGTTCTTCCGCTTCAGGTGGTGAAACCTCTCAAGCTTTGATCTCATCTCTGGCGTCCCGATCTTCAGTCTTTCAAGTACCTCTGAAACAACGGCATTGAGAATCTCAATGCTGCCATCCTCGATCTTCACCGAGATGCCCAGTGAACCCGCCACACCAAGACGTCTCGTCTCTTCGCAAGCTCGAATACCCACTCCATAGCACGCGTCTGCGCCAATCTTGCCAATCAGTCGTCCCTGGAAGGCGTCCATGAGTTCGGTGCAGAACCGATCGCTGCCACCGACAAGCTCGGGGTAGTGTGCCATTGCGTTGAAGGCTGCTGCCAAGTGACGAGTCCAGGATGATGTTGAAGCTGGATCGGCCTGGAGCTTGTCGGCAGCGGCAGCGAAGGAGGCGTACATCCCGGCCATGTAGGAGAGGGGGAATGCTGGTGCGGGTAGGTTGCACCCATCGATGCCCCAGCCAACTCGCTGAGGGTCAGGACAGAGCTTCTCAACTACCTGCTTGACTTGGAGTTGCATGGGGTGATCCGGCAGATGGTAACCATCAAGATCAGCCCCCAGGGCGCGAGATCCGGCTAGCATTCCGGCATGTTTTCCAGAGCAGTTGTTGAATACTCCTGTGGGAATAAAGTCGTGCTTGATCCAGGCCCGGTTGACTGCTTCAGAAATTGCAGGATGGCCACCACACTTCAGATGATGTTCTTCGGCTTGAGCCTTGAGAAGCATTTCTCTAGCCCGGGCGACATGCATGTCCTCACTGTTGTGAGACGCACACATAAGGGCCAGATCAGCCTCGTCGAAGCCATAGATATCTTGCGCGCCGGTTTCTAACACAGCCACGGCTTGGGCAGGTTTCGCGGCCGATCGGGCGTGGGTGATTCTTGAAGGGTTACCGACGGCGTAAATGAGGTTTCCTTCTGAGTCGGTGACGGCAACATGGACGCCATGTGTGTTTTCGACGATGCCACCTCTGTCGGTGATGACGCAATCTCGATCAATTTCCGTAGTGAGTGTCATGTTGTAAAGAAGAAGTGCAGATAGAAGATGACTAGGTCACTGATATAAGAACAGAGACACATCCTTTGACGTGCGAAGAGGTCTTAGTTTAAGTATCGTTAAGATGGGTTGTTGACGTTGTTTAATGCTGCAGTATTATCTGATCTTCAAATAATTGCGTGCCAACTCTTCAAAGAACTACCCCACAACGCGCCCTATCCGTGATCTTCGATATTCGGCAAGACGTTCTACTAGCAGATAGGCCAATAAGAGAATGTGAAAGAGGTGTCGATACCCGGTTCATGACTCATACGGCGTACGCCCTGTTTGGAAATGGTCCATCCCCACTCCAAGTTATGACAGGATTATAGGTGCTAAACTATGTAGCATGATGTAACTAGGATTCAGAAGCACTACCCAGTGGATTAAGAACTGCAGCCCCCTAAGTGTTTGATTCTCCTCGACACTCCATATCTTGAGAGGAGTTGAGAGTTACACTCGGCTGAATACAGCGTCTAAGAATGTTTCATTAGAGATGCTTTGCTATGGAAGATTTCATCTTTCTTTTTAGACCCCTCCGCAGGTTACGTCTCCTACACTCCAATCTTTGACAGCCTACCTACATAAACATGATGCCACAGCATCACACATGACGAATGCTAAGAATGGGGTATTAATATCTAGTATTGGTTTGGTAATATATATTGACTACATTTAAGGGCAAGACATTCCTCAAAAAGAAGTTCAGTGTCAAGGTATAGCATAGCATGAAGGTATATCGATGTAGAACTCTGGATTATGTATTCATTGGACGAACGTATCTCAATTTCAAAGATGCTTGATCTAGTTACCTATGTGTAGAAAGAATCCGTAGCGTAACTGCCTATCATCTATCTGAGTGGCGTAATGTTTTCATCATCCCATGTACACCAATAAGCTGGTGGCTCAAGTACTCTCACTATGACTTGATACCTCCTTCAACTTCGGATTTAAGATCTCGCTCATCATCTCCGCCCACTTCCATGGGGTTCCGACTTCAGGATGCTTATCTGTCACCGCATTCCAATACTCCCAGCCCATGACGCCTCCAAGATTCGGGTATCGCTTCAGCAACTCTTTTAGAACCGCCTTGAGCTCCTCGTCCTTGACGTAGCCTGCGCAGTTGTCCGGATTTGTCACGAGGCCGATCACGACCTTCTCCTGGGGCCATCCTCGCGCGATGATAGTGTCGTAGCCCTCTGGCTTACTCATGTCGCCCCAACCGCAGTAGAACTGAGTGTTGTACCAGGCAATGCGTGACCCGAGACCCTTTTCGAGCTCGTCAATGTTGAAGCCTCCTAGGTTCTGTCTGTTGAGCATGGCCGGAGCAACGGGTGCGAGGGTGATGAGGAAGGATTGCCCAAAGTCGGTCTTGAGGTGGTCGACAAGGCGAACCACACCGCCGAGAGACATGGCCTCCTCGATATCTAGGTCCAGGCCGTCGAAGCCTGCCCAGGAGATCATTTTTCGCAGCGGCTGGTAGAACTTGTGGAAGCCTTCGAGGCTGCCATCGAGCCGGGTGTACGATCCTTGGGCTGCACCGCCGAGCATGCCGAGGACCTTGATGCCCGCGGCCTGGAGCTGCTGAACCTCTTCCCAGAGGCGGTTGTATTTGGGGTCGTCGTAGGGATCATCGTTGATAGTAATATTGTCGGGCGCGTTGAGGTGGATTGCGGCGATAATAACGTGTGTGACGCCGGCGGAGGGCTGGCGGGCGGGGAGGATGGAGATGTATTCGCCGTCTTTGAATTGGGTCTGATGGTAGAGGATGATGCGGCGGCGGTTCTTGGGCCTAGAGGCCGGGAGAGCGGACTCTGTGTGAGGTGAAAAGGGCATTTTGGTCATTGTGTGGTGTCGTGTCTGAGTTGATCGAGTTGTTGACGGAGGGGAGAATGATTGATTACATTAAATAGTGAGAGGCAGCAATTAAGCTGAGACACTGCCGCCAAGCTGAACTCTTGTCAGCATGCAGAAATATGACTGCACGAAATGAACAGCAGCAAACAAATAAGTGAATTATCATAACAGGTCTTTGTCAATACTGAGGAACTTTTGTCGTTAATTGCCGTCTTGGTTGTTCTACCATTTGTTGTCCTGATCCCTGCGTCAAGTGACTATTCACCACGCAGAAGACAGACAGACCCTCTAGTTAGTATCTAGTCTATGAACAAGTGACTCCGTTTAGTTGTCTCACAATCAACCTCACCGTGTTGTCAACATAATTCATGTCCAGTCAGTTGCTAGGGTTTGCAACTGATCCCAGGTCTCCAACCAAGGACTAGTCACGGCCTATATTCCGTCCAGGCTGATAACTCGCTCGACCTACTGTCGCCGACTGCCGCTAGGCCACTGCAGCAGAAAAGGTAGGAGGCCTCTATATCTGCGATAGTTGACGCCCACAACCGCGAATCTCAACCTTTGTTGATTAGTAAGTATGGATGTATATTATTTTTCAACTACCGCAATTTGGTCGTGCTCGACAAAATTCCCGGTGTGCGAATGGAGGCGTGTTGAACAGAGTGAGCTATTCGCCGCCATCATGGAATAGGCTCAGCCGTTTCAATGGTCTTGACCTAGTGAACTCCTAGTCCGCATGTTGGCTTTTAAAGTAATACAACTTGTTCTATGACCAATCACGGGTTTGTTCACTCAGCCTCATCCAAAGGCGGGGGAGGTGAGATTGTGCACCTTAGCAATTCTCCTTCAACATCCAAGTCAAGCAGAAACTGATACCTTCTGAACCTTCGAAACCATGTCATCGAAAGCCCGGGTGATCCTAGCCCCTCAAAGGCCCAAACCAGACGATTGCAAGAACCCATCGATCCTCCTTGCTGGTACAACCAACAACACCGGAGAGGCTGACTGGCGAGAGACGCTCATCGATGCGCTCTCGGAACACTCAGTCACAATAATGAACCCAAAACGTTACGACTGGGACTCAACGTGGAAAGAGGACTTCTCGGACAAGCGCTGGGAGGAGCAGATCTGGTGGGAGCTCGACATGCAGGAGGCGGCTGACATCGTTGTCGTCTTCTTCCACGGTTCGACAGACGCTCCGATCAGTTTAATGGAGCTCGGCCTGTGTGTCAAGACCGGGAGGGCAATCGTTTGCGTCCAGGATGGGTATAGCAAGAAGGGAAACGTTGAGGCGGTTTGTCGGAGGTATAGCGCAAGACTCACAAGGACGGAGGAGGAGCTAAAGGCGGCGGTTATTGCGAGATTAACAGGGCGCCAGCGATAGATGATTCCCCATGTATAAAGGGCCTGGCCGAAATTCAAAACGTCAAGATGCATCAACTTCTTCGTGTGAGGAGTAGTTTTATTCTAGGTCTGGACTGGATTTCAAGCATCACCGAAATTTCACCGAGTACCTTCCGTGACAGACACTGGCCTTAACCCGACAATTAGCCGCCGACGCCACCCACTGTGACCGTTTTACCCCACTCCCAGGTACGTACTGTGCCAAAATGGAGCCAATGACTGTGGCGGGGTATCGGTGAACTTCGAAAGCTCTGGGTTCATCAACAACCACTCCATTTCATTCATCACTTCATCGTCAAACTTACCTTGCTGCACCTATTTTTCAGTCGCTTACCGGCATACTTTTTCGCCACTGGTTTTGACCAACGCGATTTTTTTGGGACCCTCGATTCTATCAATTTCGCTTGCGACTTATTCCTGGACTATATATACTTCCCATCATCATGGATGATCAATTTGGAGGACGGACAGATGACGATCTGTTCTACGATGACTTCGAGCCTGTTGACAGTGAGCCTGTCGTGACCGCCGCCCCCGCCCCATCTGTCCCAGAACCCGCGAAGCCAGCGCCTACGACTACAACAGACACCGCGGCGGCCCAAGAACAGCCCTCTCCTCAACCTCCTGCGGCCTCGGAACCCGTGAAGCTGCCTGGCCTCGCCCAGTCGCGATACGCCGACAAACCCGCCCCGAGTCCCAAGCCTGTCCGCCAGGCACCACAACCAACCTCTAACGCGCCCCCGAATGCTCCTACTGCGCCCCGAGAAAAGTCCGGTCACGCTTCTCAGAATACTGCCGCCAATGCAAGCGCTCGCTTGCAGTCTGGCGCCAACCCGCGTCAGAAGCTCACTGATGCGGAGTTGGCAACAAAGATGGAGAAGATGAAGCTCTTGGCCGCTGAAAAGACGCGCAAGTTTGAGAAGGCTGAGAGGGATGAGAAAGAACACGCCGAAGCTTATGCCCGAGGAATGCAAGAGGCAAGGAAGCGACGCGCCGAAGAGGCAGAGCGAAGGAAACGGGGCGAAGAAGACCGGCGGAAAATGGAGGACGAGCGAGCCAAGAATAGGGAACGGAAGCTGAAAGCTATGGGTATGAAGGAGGGAGGTTGGGATGAGGGCAAGGAGGCCCTTGGAGAGGAGGAAGCTCGAAGGGGATTCAGGGGCGCCAATGGAGGCATCAGGGGTTCTCGAAACGTGGGGCTGAGTGGCAGTCGCTACGCGTCCCGAGACGGCGAGGAGCACGACGTGGACCGGTTCTTGGACGAGCGGTCTCGAACAAGAGGCCGTGGGCGAGGTCGTGGTGGCCGGGGAGGCAGAGGCGGACGTGGTGGCCACGAGTCGACGCCAAGCGGACCTACACCTGCCAAGCAGTCGGTACCCTCCGTGGAGGACTTCCCAGCTCTGCCATCCGATGGCACTAAGCCTCCAGCACCAGCGGCAGCGGCGGTGACAGGACGACCGGCGTTTGCTGCCGCAGCCGCAGCGCCTCCACCGCCGTTGACACCGCCGACTGGTGGGAAGTGGGATGATGAGATGGAAGCCCTTGATGAGTTGAAGAACCAGCCTTGACGCTGCTGCTATTATTCTCTATATTAGACGGCTGGGAATGTTCACACGAGGAGGACGATACCTGGGAAATTGGACCGGGAATAATGGCTAACCAAGCAGCGCAGATGGATTGGTTATACTCAAGGATACTTGGGGGCAAGAAGCGCTCTTGGAAAATGTGTATTAGGCAGGGCGTAGCAGAGATCGCATAGCCAAAGCGAGATTGGTCAGCGCACTCTTTCGCCTCCTTTAACTGACTTGAGGCCTGAACCCCTCCCCTTTTTCTGCCGATGTGATGCCCTGGGCTGCCCCGTCTAGATTGGGTATTAATCCTTCAAAATCTTTGGACACGAATCCCTTGTCCATCCATGCTTTCTCTCATCAAGATTCCCCCTATAGTATACACAAGAACGCCCCAACGCCTTCAATTTCCCAGCATTACAGTGAATAGTGACAAGTCGACACACGGCTCGTCTACCACCCACCGCGATATCCTCTACCTCCTCTTCCACTCCTGTATCCTCCAGGTCCTCTGGGCCCTCTCGGCCCTCCCATACCGGGCCCATCATCGTCCATAGGCGCTCTCGACCTCCCCTTCATCTCCTTCGGGAAAGCCTCAAAAGTCTTCCGCATCTGAGCATAGCCAAGATGCATTTTCCCGTAGAAGTGATCCGCGAGTCGTCGATCGTTGTCCAAGCGGCTGAGGTACGCGCCACACACGTCGCAGACCTGTAGCTTCTGGTGACCCGAGGGGCCTGATGTATCGGAGAGCGCCTTGAGCTCCTTCTCGCGGTCGAGTTTGGCTTGGGTGGCTTGGCGGACGCGGAAGAGCTCGTCTTGGGCGCGGGAGACCTCAGACATGGACCCGAGGATTTCGACTTCGAGGAGGCCGTTGTTGATCGACGAGGAAAGGTCGGAGATGTTTTTAAGCTAGGGAGTTGTCAGTATGTGGGACATTAATAAAGGAAAGGGTTGATTGGGAGGGGGGGGAAGAAGTCGTACCAAGACGTTGGTTTGTCGAATTTCATCGGGCGTCTTCTCTAGCCTCCTCTGCGCCGCATCAATTCGTCGATTACACTCGTCGATGTACTTCTGTAGGTCGCGCATGTAGTCATATTCGAAGCCGTACTTCTGTCGCTCGCGCTCCGATAGCCCCTCGTACTCAGACTTCAGGCCTTCAGAGTGTACCTTGGGACAGGGACCGATGTCCTGCTTCGTATTTGTGAAGAGATCGTGCGGACAGGTGCCTGCGATATAGGAACGGCAGACTTTGGGATCGGTCATGGAGAGCTGGGCGGCGCGGGAGGAGGAGGAAGCGCCCATAAGCTGCTCGAGCAGCTTCCTTTGCTCGGCGGCCATTTTTGCTGTGGAATTGGTGGTTGGACGATATTGGAAAGCTGTGAAAGTTGAGTGTCGCGGGGAGCCCTTGAACTTGAAGATGCGACTCTCGGTATGTGGAGGCAGTCAGCGCGCGCCGGCGATGGGAAATGTTTCTGCCGAGTCATACCGCTTGCCGCATACGGTTTCCATGTCCACGTCGCGACTTGATGGTTGTCCACTAACTTACACCAAGATACAGGCCAGCTTCCCACCCTCCAGGTTCGAACCCGTCCAAAAGGCCAAGGCGAGAGATGTGAAATCCTATCGGATCTCACAGAATCTCCCAGCCACGCATTACCTCTTAGAATACTTCACAATGCGCCACTTCCTGGCGTATCTTCTTTTGGCCATCACCAATGGCTTCACCTTGACATCCGCCGCCGCATCCGACTACCACGAGCAACTCACTCTCCGCCCGCTACCCCTTTCTCAGCTCCTCGCGAGCTTCAACTTCCGCGCCAACACCTCCGTTGCCGACTTCGAAGCACATAACTTCCGTCTCTTCCCGCGATCACTCGCCCAGATCTTGCAGTATGCTGGTACTCGAGAACTACACCTTCGATTCACCCTCGGTCGCTGGGACGCCGAGCGGTGGGGAACTCGACCTTGGGATGGAGCGCGCGAGG
Source organism: Fusarium robinianum (assembly GCA_013623725.1). Lineage (NCBI taxonomy): Eukaryota > Fungi > Ascomycota > Sordariomycetes > Hypocreales > Nectriaceae > Fusarium > Fusarium robinianum. Next base: position 71,246 of record JABFFI010000171.1, on the reverse strand, counting down.
GCGGTACGGGTGTAGAGCTGTGGGCGTGGCTAGATGCTGAGACAGACGCTGAGGCGGATGAGAAGTGGCTAACGCTGACGAATGCCCTGTCTGGACTGTTCTGCGCGAGTCTCAACTTCATCGATGAGACGAGGACGATTCGGCCGGTCATGTCGTTCCAGCCGGATGGAGACCACCCGAACGGGACGCTTGCAAACACACGACTGCTACATGGTGTTCTGCCTCATGAGGTTGTCTGTACCGAGAACCTGACACCGTTCCTCAAGTTGCTCCCTTGTAAGGGCAAGGCGGGGATCGCAAGTCTCTTGGATGGCCACAAGCTTTTTGATGCTTCCTTCCAGAGTATGGCGATTGATGTGCGACCCAAGTGCAAATCGGACGGCGAATGTGTTTTGGAGATGGAGGAGACTGTCGACATGGTCCTGGATGTGAACCGATCCAAGCGTCCTCGAGGTCGAGTTACCTGACCCTATCTTGAATTCAGCATGAGACTAACTTGGCGGATGTAGATAACCCCATTCCTAGACCACCTCCCGGCCACGAGCTGCTCTGCGATACATCGAAGCTATATCACTCGGACAATACTTGTTTCCCCGCGGATCACCTGGATGGTCAAGACTGGACACTGTCCCAGGTCTTTGGCAAATCGATGAAAGGGACATGTCCTCTGACGGATCCCGATATTCCTCCGATTTGCGTTCAGATTCCCGAGTCGCGGGACATTTACGCCACGCAAGGTGCTCGCGAGATCAAGGTCGAGGGCGGCAGCTCGCGATGCTACCACCTCGAACCCGACGCCGACTTCACGCTTGTTCTCGTCAAGCCCGAGTCCCAGGACGAGGACAAGCTGCTTACTAAACCCGAGACTCCTGTGCTTTACGCCGAGCGGAGTTTTACAGGCCACGGCCAGGAACATGGCGGCGTGCAAGCGATCCTGCGAAACCCGAACGATGAGGATGTCAAGTTTGTCTACATGGAATCGCTGCCATGGTTCATGCGAATCTACCTCCACACCCTCTCCGCCCGAATCTCCGAATCAAGCTCTCCCTCTTCCTCTAACTCCTCCGATCTCATCAAGGAGATCTACTATCGCCCCTCGCTGGACCGCGCCCGTGGTACCCAGCTGGAGCTCCTCATGCGCATTCCCCCGCGCTGCACTGTCTTCCTCACCTACGACTTTGAGAAGGCCATCCTCCGGTACACCGAGTACCCGCCCGACGCCAACCGTGGATTCGATGTGGCGGCAGCTGTCATCACGACACTGGAGCCCAAGGTCATGAACCTCCGCACTACGAGCTTGCTGTTGTATCTTCCCACTCCGGACTTTAGCATGCCGTACAACGTAATCATCTTCACTTCGACAGCGATGGCGCTGGCGTTTGGAGGACTGTATAACATCCTGGTTAGGAGATTTGTGGGTGCGAATGAGGCCGCCAGCTCACCATTGAAGGCGAAGTTGGCAGGTCTGGTGAGTAGATTAAAGGGTAAGACAAGCCCGAAACCATAGATCTGGCAATTTACATATGTCGTTTTCTTTTTTTGGTCATCTATGTGGTTTCCATGGCTCCCGTTCGTCGGTGACGTTCATTGCCACTGTTACCTCCGTCCCTTCGTCCCTACCTCAACCAACCAACCTACCTCATTGATCGGGTTGCGAGGTGGTTGCAGCCGACATCAACGTTGCCGGCTGATAGAGCTGGAAGGTCCAGATAGGCCTAGATGACACTACCTTACCTTGCAGGACTGTCGAGCAACTGAGCCCGGTTGCACTCAAGGCCACAGGAAGCGTTGACTGCGTTCTTGGAAAGCGCTATGAATGAGAGGGGAGGTAGGCACCATCCATTCCATGCCAAGGCTTCGTGGTGGTCACCTCAAACCAAAGCTCTGCCTCGCCGCCACCTACTGCTTGAGGTAGAGCAACTGCCTCCCTGCCACCTACCTAGGAGTTGACCTAGACGGGCTTTCTTTCCATCGAGATGGAATCTTTAAGCGCCGAGTGTTCAAGAAGGCATGAAATGAATCTCTCACATGTAAACAGCGGTCTCAATTGAGAAGGAACTACAACATACAGACATAAGGACCACCGGATGAGACTGTCTGTTGACAAAGTAACCCAGACCTCGGCCTGCCTTCTGTTCCTAATTTGCAGTTATTGGGAAAGTAGGATCACACAGGCGACGACAGGACTGTCTATAAAACCCGCCCTCGCTCTCGTGGAACTCCGACTCTGAACTCTTCTTCTTCATCATCATCAACATCTTCTTTTGTTTCATGTTGACCTGTCTTGGTCTTGACTTATCATTTATCTCTTCTCTCGTTCTGACAAGCCCACTTCCCAGGCTTATCACGATCATCATCAGCATCATCGACTATCGCTATCGCCATCACTCCCCCATTGATCAACCACACACAATCCTTTACTTCTTTCTCCACCACCATGAGACTCTCGATTCCTTCCCTACTCCTCTCCTCAGGGCTCGTCACGAGTGCCTACAACACCATGTCCGTCTATGCTCCCAAATCCCCAGATATCCATTCCCGTGGTATCGACGCCCGTCACCAAGCCTTTGTCATCGGATCTTCCGGGCCCAGCACCTTTTGTGGTCTCAATCCCAGCCTTTGTCCGCCTGGGAAGGAGACTCTCATCAACGACCAGATGACGGCTCTTGCTGTAAGTCTTCTCTTCTAGTCCTGGCCTCTGCCATTTTAACGGCTTTAGCCAACTAACTCGTGACCACAGGCAGAAACCCCTGGTGGGCAAATCATCTTTGTGGCTCCCGATGGAAGGATTTCGTATTCCCAACCGCACTCACATTTCCGGCCACCTGGCTCGAAGATGGGCGGCTTTCGGTCGACACATGTCCCCTCGGGGGACAAGGAGCCCACCACGGTTCTTTTGTGGGAACCTGAGGATGGAAACACGGGGCTCTGGGTGTGTCCGGCGAAGGAGGGTGTACCGGTGACTGAGCTGGGGGTATTGAAAGCCACCACTGAGCATTTCAAGGGAGAGGGCTGCTTGTCGATTGACGGCGTGCAGGTCGTCAAGGCTGGAGATACCTATGCGGCTTGGGCTTATACTTGAGAGGGAAGCAAGTCGGACGACGATGATTGCGGTTGTGGGCGTTGAGAAGTTTTGATTGCGATTGAGTGGTTGGTTTCATGGACTTTAGACATTATGAGTTTATTGTTATACGACTTGAATTGCTCTGATGCCTGGTTTGACAATTGACGAAACTTGTGGTGTTCGCGCGAGTTTGTTTTCATGAGTAGACTCGACTCGATCCCACGGCCGCATTGGGACCATCCAGTAGGAACCGAACAGCGCAACGGTTGTATAGGTAGACAACCCTCCCCTCACCCCAAGAGAGACAGAACTGGACACTGTATTTCCTAGACTATTCCTATGCACGTCCCAAGGCCCGCTCGGCCCGTTCCGCAAACCACGGCAGTGGATGCCATCCCCTCGGCAGTTGGGGTAGAGTAGGCTGATTCAGATGACCAGGGCATCACTGCGCAGGGGCGGATTTAACGACAGATATTGGGCGACAGTGACATTGATAGGGGCCCAATGGCTGATTTGTGATCACTCTGTTTTACTTCGGCATAGAAGAACGAGGGACAGAGCGATGAAGCTATCTAATATGATGTGAGAGAGGTTTACACATTCGCGTCCCAATGCTTGTGCAACACTCCTCAATAGCCTCAGAGGGAACGGTTCAAAAATGAAGAAGAAATATAACAAAAAGAGAATGCCGAAAAGAAAATCCACCATTCTATCAAAAAGCCAGCGGGTGTCTTAGCAAGAACAGTCCGCCACCCGTTGCGAGGAACCCTTTCACGCGACGCCTTGCAGAGCATCTTTCTTATCCACCTTCCTGGCCTTCACGGCGACGACGTATCGACGCATTTCCCATGTCACTGGGGCCGAATGAGCTACCGCACTCAAGGATAGTCCAGAAGCTATCAACACTAGCAGCAAAGACATCTCGGATAGCACGCTGTCTTGCCGCGCCTGTCCAGACCGCCGAAGGAGTCCAACGCACAACACTCCAAAGATACACGTCGCGATGACTGTATTCTGATACTTGTCTTCCCTTCGGATCTGGTGAAGCGTGAATGTCGCCAGAGAATACGCATAGCTTAGGATGGCTAGGTATTCGTCACAACAGTGTTGTTGAGGCATCGATACCTCGCTTGCGGGACGGAGGCTCAATGAAGCCTGTGATATTCATCAGTCTGAGCTTCAAAGGCAATTGGGTTTGGGTTCTTACTAGGATGTTTTTCATCATGGGGTGACTGGTTGTTCTTCTGCATCGAGAGTCTGCCCCATGTAGTCGGCGCCATATCAACACTGATGTATACATGGACGCCATGCCCAGCGTGGAAAGGATCAAGATCGCCACTACATTTTTCCAATATTTCTTTTCTCTGTAGTATAGGTAGGAAGTTTCTCGATCGGCGGGAATAGGTGGAATCCGTCGATTCTCTGCCTCGCGGAGGACCTGGACTAGGTTGGGTTGGGGAAGTGCCTCTGACCCTCGAATTGTTCTCGCGGGAATATCGTTATTCGCATTCTCGACATCGTATTGTTCATATCTCGTCATGGTATCGGATATGTTGTTGGGGTTGAACTACATGACAGTTCTTTGACTCACGAGATATCGGAGGGAGCGAAGGCCCAAGGATGTCCCAAGGAATTGAGGCTCTGCTTTGTGCGCGAACCACAATGCGAACCACACAAGGCAATGGGAATTCTGCCTAACTCAGGGGGAAGGGGTAGGGGGAGGGTGAGGAGGGAGGAGGCGGTAAGACACAGTTCCCCCAGCCTCGTTTTCTGTCAAGAGTAGGTACAAAATGACACTCCCCGATTCCGTTTTCCCTTTGTAAAACTTGATGCCCAACAGGTGTCCGAGTCTAGTAACTTGTTTGGTCCTCTTGGATCCCCTCCTACCAATTTCGCTGGCCTTTTACAAACCATCGATTCCGAAACTGCTTGATCTTCTTCCAGGCTATCACGACAGCTGTGTACAATACTCTTCTCGGCTAGGTGGAAGTGATGGAGGAACCCTCAGGGACTGCTCGTTCACGCCGAATCGACCTCATTCTCTCCATAAGGACAGCCATCATTAAACCTCCATTTCAGCCAGATCTCGCGACAGACTATCTGCCTCGACCTCCGCCTCCGCCTCCATGGCGACTATGGCGGGGACCAGAAACTAGGCGAATCCCTGGGGACAAGCTTGTAGCTGAACCGAAGGGAATCTATCCGGGCCCGATCATGGCCGAAACAAAACGCATTGAAGTCGACGAGACCCAACACCGCCCCTATCGACGGTTTTGGGCTGATGACGAACGGTTTCGGACTCTGATCACCCCTCGTCAAGCACTCCTACACGAGGACGAGGATGAGGAGGAGGAGGACGACGACGACAACTTCTTCTTCTTCCGTCAGCACCCATCATCAAATATCACAATACCTCCACCAGAACCCAAGTATACCATGTACGGTAGACCGTTGCGACCTAGGACCGACTTCTTCCCAGATTACCATACGCTGATCCACGAGGCCTGGAGGAACGTCGCTCGCCACCGATATACCAACACATCCGATTGGCGTGCTGCCCACATTCAAACGAGCATTAATTTACCCCAGTCAGTCCGGGATATCGTCAAGCGGCTAAGTCCACTTTTTAAAGGAACCTATTGGCACCGAGTCGGGACTAAACCTCGTTCTGCCGCCGCAAATGGCCTTGAACAATCCCCTCCACAGAACGTTCCATCAGAACCATGGAAGCTATTCAACACCGGCCTCTCCAAGTTCTTCATTGCAGATCAATCGTCAAGATCCGTTCTGATACATCTCTTCCTGCTGCTCATGCTGTATGTGCAACCGACCTTGGGAAACGAAGAAGGGCGGAAGGCCGACGCAGTACCGCAGCCTACAACAGACAAGTCCGACATACCCGAATGGTGTTTCCTCCCGATTTTCCCAGCAGTTACCTTTTATGTCGAGGTAGCAGGTCGGTATCTTGGCGAGCGCAGGAAATGGTACTTTTTGGCAATTGTAACGTCCAACTTGACATTCCCATGGCTGGCGGAATGCGACCGTGTATCTCCAATGTTGACTGGGAGGTATGTGCCCCGATGGAGAGCCCGGGCTTCTATCCTTTCTAACTAGGAGCCAAGCATCTTTGCCACGGCAGTGTACTTCGGTTGCGTCTTCGGGCTGCTTGACTATGAGGAGCTAGGTCCCGGCACCGTGTAAGTCGACCAACTTGACTCACCAACCTCGTCTTTCCACAGCTCTCTAATGGCGACAGATTCTACATTGGGGTCACTGTGTGTGGCCTTGTTCTATCTGCTGCAATCAGTTCCATCTGCCAGAGCTCGAGCATTGCCGGTCTGAATGGGGGATCTGGAGGCAACCCCTTCTCAATCTATCTTCTGTTTAGCATGACTATATCACTAATCATCTGTGGCCGGCTCCGCGCTGCGTATGATCGATGGTTAGAATGCCAGCGTGAGCTCCCTCGCGCCCATGGCCAGATTTGGCGGCCCTAGATGGTTGCGCATCCGCAAAATCGGCCCCCAGAAACATGAGGGCAGCGTCGCCCTGTTGGATGAGCTGAAAGGCGGCCGCGTTTAGGTAACTAATACAATGGCACGGGAGAAGGGATGCGGTGTGGTTGAAGGCGAGGCATCCCCCAAATATAGCAGTCAAGTGTATACACTACGCACAGCACAGCAAGTCTAGTTGACATTTTGACAGACTTGACTCTCTTTCTCCTTTTTTTTTCCTTTTTGGGAAGCATGGCGCAGGGCTACGGACAAGATATTTGGCTTTATTGAATACACATCAAGGCCTCATCCATTCATGATTGTCTTCTTGCTTCTCTCGTTGACTTGCGCGGTGAATGGCCAACGTTGTGCCCTCAGCTAAATACATACCAGACATCCCAACGCCATACACCTCCCGGGTTTCTCTTTTGTTGAGATTAGCATTCTCAGCAGTTGTCTCTCATAATTTCCAGGAAATTATGCTACAAACATGTGCGCATCCCATGAAAGCCAAGGTCGTAGGTACTTTAATCTGTTAGTGCGACTTCTACTTTTCGGCCTAGTCAACGAACACTCTAGTCGTTCTTGTACCTTAGAGACTTACTCTTCTTCACGACGACAAAAGCGACCAGTTCCCGTGTCTTGCGGGGGGGGTTTGTGGTGTCAACAGCCATCACGTAAAGGCCAGCAACATTCCTTTTCAAGCCTCCTCCTTTGTAATTCCCAATCGCAATCACCATCACAACCCCCCTAAAGCCCACCGCTATGGACCTCAACAAACAGGTCTCCGCTGTTGAGCGGGTTGTCGAGAAATGCAGCATCAAAGCAGACGTGGACGGCCACGCAGTCAGCCTCAGCCAGACCTTCGACACTGACGTCGAGACCCTCTGGGCCGCGTGCACCGAAGCAGAGCGCCTCCAATCCTGGTTCTCCCCAGTCTCGGGAGACCTCCAGCTCAACGGCAAATACCAGGTCAAGAACAATGCCAGTGGCACCATCGAGAAATGCGACCGCCCCAACAGCTTCCGCCTAACTTGGGAGTATGCCGCCGCCGTTACTTGGGTCGACGTTCAGATCACCGCTGTTGGCGATGGACAACCCAAGACATGCCTCAAGTTGACGCATACGGCGGAGGTCAGCGACCACTGGAAGGAGTTTGGGCCTGGAGCTGGCGGTGTTGGATGGGATATGGGGTTTTGTGGTTTAGCTGCCTACTTAGCTGGCATCAAGATGGGTGAAGAGGATATGATGACTGAGTCTTTCAGGGAGTTCTTGACGCGATGTAGCGAAGCGTGGGAAGTTGCTGCTGTCCAAGGGGGAGAAGATCCGGATGTGGCCAAGGCAGCTGCTGCTCGCACTGCGATCTTTTATGTTCCCCCGAACCCTTGAGATTTACGTTGGCGGGACAGAGATTCGGAGAGATGTTTTGTAATGGCGAATTGATGTTGCTGTCGTGCAGCGGAATACCTACTCAATACTTCATTCATACAAGCCCTTCTAAACATCCCTCCAACACCCTAGTAATACCACTATGCCAAGTCACTCACCCCGCCCGCCAAGCACACCCAGCCACTCGGTAACTGGGAGACTGGAAACAGACGACTACTTCATTTCATGATCCTTCAAGATGACAGTCATCGGCGTCGTGTCACGCGGGATCATCAACCATCTCGAACTATGGCGCCAACGGGATGTGGGCGAGAAGCCCAGCTGGGATTGAAGACCATCACAGAAAGTGGAATCGTTGAGTACGCCTCGAGCTCCCGTTCCTGATAACTACATCTCACGCCTCTTTGACAAGTCTTGTCCTCGTTGATGGACTGCATGGCCACCGACTCAACACTTGGACTGCCCAGGACGGCATCTCTTGGGTTCTGAGAGACCTAAGGCATGACCTGTCGAGCACGCGCATTCACTGCTGGGGTCTTCATGATACGTGTAAACCTCCAACGGTCTCTTGTCTCGGTAGCCGCCAATGTCTATCGAATCATGCAAAGGCGCTTCTAGAGGACATCTATGAGTACCAAGAGTCAACATGTGTGAGAACACCGTCTTCCGAGCCAAACATGTGAGTGTTGGTTGGAATTCTTACTGACCAGTTTCTAGAGCGTTGGAAGACCCATCGTGTTTCTGGCACATGGGCTTGGAGGGATACTCGTCAAGACCGTGAGTTCCCAGTGTTAATCGTTATAGATGAGTTATTCAGGGGAAGCTGATATTCAAGTGCAGGCCCTCGCCTATGCTCGGTCACTAGAAAAAGACGATGAAGATCCACATCGATTATACTCCATACAGTTGTCGACTAATGGAGTTTTCTTTGTCGAAACCCCCTACTCTGGTCATTGTGGTGTCTCAATCCGAACGATGATGGAAGATATCAATGGACTATACGAAGCCGTTGGTCTCCCAGAAGGCTTGGAGCATGTCTCTGATGACACCTTGCAGCTTATTGAAGAGTCTGATTCCCTTGGTGACGACATCATCGTTGAAAGAGCATTTGCACAGCAAGAAACTGTATTCAAGGATGAGAACAGCATCAAGGTATGCCCACCATTAACTTGAAACGGGGATGGTTGAGATAACCAGACCATTAGGTAGTGCCGTTGGACCCCACGAGCTTTGGAGTAGAGAAGGGCAAGGAACCAATTCTGCTACCAGCCGACCATTTCGGCACGGTGCAGTTCCCTTCCAAGGATAACGAGAGCTACAAAAGCACCCTAGCACGACTAAAGTCTCTGACGGATGATGCTGCAAGCCGAGTCCAGCTGCGTTGGGAACGGAAGCTTGAGCAAGACGAACAGACAATGGGAGCAGACCACGTCACGACCTTGAACACCGTTCACGTCCTTGGTACTCTCTACCGCTTGGATGATAAATCTCTCGCCAAGGCTGAAAAGTTGCTTACCCGTGCCCATCAAGGCAAGAAGAAATTGCGAGGTTCAAAGCATATTTCGACACTTGCCACTCTTTACGAGCTCGGCCTTCTCTACCAGCGGCAGAAAAAAACAAAGAAAGCTCTCGACTTGGTCGAGGAGGCAGTCACTGGCTTTGAGGACAAATTGGGTAACAAACACAGGACGATCGGCATGGCACTCCATACTCTCGGAGTGCTCTACGATGAGGAAGGGTTGGGAGCGAGTGCCTTGAAGACATACAAACGAGCAGTATTAGCCAAGGAAGCTGCTTACGGCGCGGAGAGCACTTCAACGTTGGATACTCTGTTTAACTTGGCAACCCAATATTCAGTCTTGGGAGAGTACCAGAGTGCTGAAGGCACCTTTCGAAAAGTCGTCATGAGCTACAACAACATGCTCGGTCCAGAAAACTGGAGGACTCTCAAAGCGTGGGAATCTCTTGGAACGGTATATATCCAACAAGCAAAGTTCCGCAACGCAGCAAACGTGTTCGAGGATCTGTTGAAGATCTACAAGCGGATCAACGGGCCAGACCATGGCCCCTTGCTAGCAGTCAGCAGCAATCTGAGTTCCGTCTACACTAGGCTTGAGCGCTTCACAGAGGCCGAGACCCTGGCGAAGCGCAGCTACGAAGGCTACTCCAAGAAGTTCGGCCCGGAACATACCTCGACTTTGGTCGCGTTGGGTAGCCTGGCGGGTGTGTACTTGGCGGTTGGGAGGTACAATGAGGCCAAAGCAAAGTACAAGGAGGTTCTTCTGGCCTCGGAGAAGAATCTAGGGCCGGGCCATGCCTTGACTCTTCAAACGCTTCGCAATTTGGGGCGTGTGTATGAAGGACAGGGGAAGAACCGCAAGGCTCGATCCATGTTTCAGCGAGCAGAGCAGGGAAATTCTCAGAAATCAGGATGGTAAGTGGCACCCAAGGCAGAGCGGACTTGTACATTGGCTTGACCACTGAACAAGGAGAAATGTGGGTGAATAATGCTGACTAGTTCGTCTACTTAAAGGTCCTTGATACTTCCTTGGGGCTCTCAGAAGGGGAAGAAGCCCTTGGGGGAGGCTCAAGATCAAGTACCCTCGAATTCTGCTTCACAGAATCCTCGCTCAATCAACATCCCAGTTGACGAGAACACGATATCTGCTATCAAGTCCGAATAACGATTGTATGAAATACTTGCTATACATAGAAACAAACTCGTGCCAGAAAACAATCATATCTACCTAGGTAATACAAGATTATGAGACAGACGCCAAGGAACCAAACCAGAAGCTCTACATGACCCGGGTAGCCCGAAGTGGTCTGGGGTTCGTGGGAATTGCCTGAAGCGCTTCCCTGGAGACATCGTACATCAGCTGAGGTCCCTCATACCGTGCCATCATCAAGTTCTGCCGGGGGAGACGAACAACAGCATTTTGAGTGCTCCCCAGACTTCTGACTCTGGCGTCTCTCCTCTCACGGCGGTTGATTCCATCTCCCACGGTTGGCAAGGGGAATTGAAAAGCTGGGTAGGATTCAATTAGTCTCGCTTTATCGAATCAGGAACTGATTTGAGCTCACATCTAGGAGTTCTGACAAATGCGTCGATGGCAGCAGGGTCGATTCTCCACGCCACCTCGTTGCTATCGAGTATGTGTGGTATTCCAACCTAGACCAACTGTGAGATTTATAGGATAGGTAACAACGTAGATGGGATGACATACCTGTAGATCGTCGTCTTGGCGATCGCGATAGAACTCGAAAGAGCCGCCAAAGAGGTAGTTTTCGAACCATCGCCCTGACTCACCTTGTCTTCCTTGGCCTTGCAGCCGGCCGAAATCGAGATGGCCCACGGTTTCGGGGGTCGTCCCTGAGATTTGATCACTATTCTGGCTGAGATATGCGACGAACGAATGGCACATCTCGTGCGCCGTGGACACGGCAAACATGAACTGGAATTGCCTGTGTCGCTCGAGCATCTTCTCAGTCTCCTGACGCTGGCGCCGACTTGACCCGGCCCTTGTCCCCCACATCCTGCTCGTGGCATCAACCATATCAGCAACTCGCTGTTGTGGTTGAGGCGTTAATGAGGGTTCTGACGGCTCATACGAAGAAAATTCAGTACTCACAGTTTGGTTGAAGTAGAGGCCGGTCGCGAATTTGGGTTCGTAGTTCATGAGATCTTCATTCCACAGACCCCTCGGCATACGGATGGCCGCAGCCAAGACGTCTGGATTGCCGATATCTTTGACAACGACTTGTGGAAAGTCGCTTCTCAACGAGGAAAGGAAGTGAGCTACGTAGGTGCGCATATACGCCACATTCCCGCCGAAACGATGGGCTCTGAGGCGATCCCACTCTTGTACAACAGAATAGCCAAGTGTTTCCAAAGCCGCATTTCCTGGATCCGACTCGAGGATCTCGATTCCGAGGTTGATGGCGGATGCCAACTACAGAGAACGATTAGCACAGCCAAGGAACTATGGTAGGAGATAGGGCGAGTCACTCACATTCGTGAAGGTCCAAGTATTCTCTGGAAGAGCGGTTTTTGTCCCTTCTGACCCCCCAGTCGAATCTTCGGTTGCCTCACTAATGACAAGCTTACCGATGCCATTAACCGTGGTGAAGAGAGGCACGTGAGGCTGCATTCTGAGTTGAGGGTAGAGGCGGACACGTCTTGGAAACTGGGAGGGGAATGGGCAGCAGATGAATAAGAGGAGAGTTTGTAAGAGCTTAGTTGATAGCAGCGGGATTCTCAGAGATAATAAAGAACGGAGACTTGATTGGGAAATCGATTATCATCATGCGAACTCGGGAAGCCTTTAAGTAGACCTCGGGGGACCAGACGAGGCTGCCTCGTCGTTGCCTTATATCCTCCATCCCCCCATGTCACGAACCTTTAATCTGCCTAGAGCGCCTCTGCACTTCCCAACAAACAATGTTGACCAATGCCCAAATTTCGCGCCGCCCGTAGATGACTCTTCAAACGGACGTTGGTGATATGGTGTAGTGCTCATTGGTTCGAAGATGGGGTATTGAGCCTGGTAGTCCTATACGGCGCCAGAGAAGCTTCCAAAGATGGTAACCCGAAGGCTGCCAAGATCATATTGTTAGGTCTGAATTTAGAAACGATGTCCATGGTCGAATAAGAGTCCTTTCGGTTCTATCTCGCCGAGCTCCTGTCCTCGAGGCTGGCGGCTATCAACGTGAGTTGTCGTTTCAGCCACTGGCGGCTAGAATTGGGGGCCAACCTGGAGGATGACTCTGTGGTGGTGTTAGGGTGTGTAACTTTAATCCGCACTGTTATGCTTCTCAACGTTCTACGACTTTCCTTTTTTCTGAATAAATTGCAAGAAAATAACGAGGGAAAAAAGTCCACCGTCTTTAATATACCATAGATAAGTTATTGGCTTTCATGTCTTTATTCATTGCCTAACCTCTTTTCTTCTGTCATATTCCTGTTGTCGTGACCTTTTAACGCAGCACTGTGCGGCGACCTTAAGCGCTGATCTCTCACTTAGACGCCGGTTCGGATATACGTCGGAAACCTCCCCACCCCCCTTTATCGCATTGGATCGTTTTAACCGCCTCATCTTCTCTCCATCCCATCTCGGCTCTCTACCACCACTTTTTGCCCGATCTTCCCGAATCAAGCCGTACTCCAACATGTCCTCAATAGGTGCAATGGATGATGGTGTGTCGATCGTCGATACACTCGACGGGGTGCATCAGGGCATGTTTCGAACCGCCATCATGAACATTCTTTCCACGGATCTCGCCGAGTTCACCTATGCACAGATACTTGATGGCTTGCCAACTGTGCAATCCATGGACGATACCTTCATGAATGGCCTCCAGAATCATCCAACCTTTGAACTTGAGCATGAGGATGTTTGTGATGGCTATTTAGAAAAGACCCGCGACTTTAGAGCGCGCTTTGATCCCTCTGACCTTTGCTTTGATAGAGATGTGAGAGCCAATCCTGCGTCTTTCTTGGTCTTTGACTACCTAGAGAGACTAACCTGTCTGTAGCTTCTTCAAGCATTCAACACTACGAAGCCGGGCTCGAAAGAGTTCAACGTCCGACTCATCGAGGTCGTTGTAGTTGCCTGCCATCAGATCGCTGCTTACCTCTATGGGCTCGACGACGGTGCTCACAAACACCAGGTTCATCGTGACTGGGCTGACCAGGCCGCGAAGCTCAAGCTGACGGATCATATGCACCGCCTCGACACTATACCTCCAATAGCATTTTTCCACCCTTCCTATCACTTCCCAGAACAGTATTCAAACGGCGTGGGCGATGTTGTCGGTTATTGGGCAGAAGGAAGGATCTTTGGCGGCGTGGTCTGGTTTGATCGAGGAGAGAACGAGAAGGAGGTAAGTTTCTTCCGTTGACAATCAACACTCATCACAACTGGTCAATGTATTAACCAACACGGTAGTGTAAAGAAATGTGGCTTCACGGGGCCTTGTCTCGCGGGCCTCGCACCCTTTATCCACCAACCCAAGCCCAGTTCGACTCCCTCGTCACATTCCTCCTCTCAGATTCCAATGAAAAACCTCCATGTCCACTCCCCATCCAGGGCACCCCACAGAACCGACCTCGTTGGGATCCTCATGAGGCCCTCAGCATGTTTCACATCTTCCGCGATAAAACTATACTGAAGCCTCCACAGCCGTCCCGACAAGGTTTCTGCGCCAACGTTCAAACCGTTGACTGGCCTGAAGTTGGGGACGAAATGATGGCCGCAGTCTTGAATCAGCGGAAAGCGTGGGGAGAGCCATATGATGAAAAGTTGCTTGCAGCAGCTGAGAAGGGGATAAAGATCTTGACTCCTTCTTCGCCGCTCTGGCTTCCGCGCCCTGAATGGCGGCAGCGTTGAATATGGATAGGGTAGGACAGTGAGTGAAATAGCATGGTTTATTAGCAGGAAGCAGAGCCTTGTTTTGGTTATTTCTTTGTTTTTCTTTGTTGGATTTCTATACCCTTAGGTAGTTTAAATTTGTGACGAGCAAGAGTCCTTGACCATGAGTATGATTGACGTCCATCCCGACATCACACAGCCCCATTCCATTCCCGACACGGTCTGATCATTCGAAATACATCGGAGCTTGACACGACCTCTCCGGCATGTCTCGCATTTCTTGTATTCATCCTACAAGTCATTGGATATTGCCAGAGAGGGGCTTTTACAAAATGGTTTTCAAATATTGTCTGGAAAGCTCGACATCCTGCTCCTGCCCTGTATCTATTCCATCCCTTCGAATTCTTTTATACTCAACCATCATGTCGGAACGGTATCTCTTCCAATGGCCCGCAAGATATTGATTAGGACGGGAAATGGATCGGGGACTAAGAAAGGCAGTTTCTTCAGGAACCAAGGTAGGGAGCTTCCTTAGATCTACTAGCTTTCTTTTTCGTCATCGTTATTAACTTTGCAGAGCCCCTCCCGGAAGAAATGCCTGTATAGCACTATTCTCTTGGTGATATAGCCGCAGGTAAGAGCAAATAGCAGGGCATTCCACCCTGGCTCGAAGGTCAATCCACCATATACCGCCACTTGCCTTGCGGTACCAAAGATAGAACAGTAATAGTGCTACAGGATCCCTCTTCTGGAGTAAGTCCTTGAAAGGGCCATGAATACTGCGTGTGAAGAGTTGAGTTGGGCCGGTTGTGACCTCGCTATCTGGGAGGTTGAGGATGTGGGATACCGCGTGGGCGGCATAGAAATATGGATTATTTTCCGCCGTAGACGATGCTCCGAGGTTACAAACGGCAGCCAAGGCTATCGGTATGCCATGTATGCCTCTCTCTGGCAAGGGTGACTGCATTTGAGCAAAGGTAGCCGCCATGACGCGGAAAACGCTGTCCGGTCGTAAGGGGTTGACGATATGCCACAGTGCCATTTTACCCTCGCTGATACGCAGCCAGTCCAAATCGGAGGGACCAGACGTCTTGAGTGGCCACGACTCTTCTGGGGTGTAGGCATCAGGGGACGAAAAAGCCAGAACAGCCAGGGCAGCCGCAGTACCCCAGATTGGATCCCTGTCTTTCGCTTCAATCGGTTCACGTAGCCGCCTGTTCAGGAGGACTGTGCTTTGATACCAGTGATGACACTCTTCTGGAGTGCGACGACAGTTTACTGAGCTATTCAGATGGCGGTCATGAGTAAGGGCCACAGCGAGGGAGGCGTGCATCAAGAAAGGGTACTGTGGTTAAGATATATGTCAGCCGAGCTCGGCCCCAGAATGCAGATAACCCGGCTTCATTTTTGTTTCACACGAATAGAATCAACGTAGAATCAACGTGGCAAGACTTACGGCAAAGGCCAGTCCCAGGAGCTTGCGATTGACTTGTATCATATTAGGGTCACCCGGTGTCATGAGGCTTCGTTCAAAATAGCGGGTTATAAAATCTTGACACCTTGCGTTCAAATGATAACATGTCGATGCGTCAGATGTCCAGACAGCATTTGTGAGAGGGGGTTGAATCTCTGCAGCCTTTCTTTCAACCGCCACCATTGGTCTCCCAGTGTCAGCGGCGATGGGTTGTAGGTCGGGGATGTTGGACATGAAGTTGCACAAGACCCCAAAGGAACTACATCTCTTGCATTGTGGTTTGCCTTCATCACACTACAGTAGTTAGTAAGGCCAAGGAAACTCGGTCAATCAAATATGACCTTGGATGCGAAATGGCGAATGGAAAACCGAGGGTCACCCACTTTGAGCTTTCGAAGCTTGCAATTTCGGCAACCAAATCTCGACCTCCGAAGAGTCTTAGGCGCCCGCACCTTTCTTGGACAAGTCGAAGCCATGGCTTGGATAATTAGGTACCCAAGACGTCACTTTGCGCAACTTGCTTGGTTATGAGGGATTTTGTGACAACAGATGTTTTGACCATACATGAAAGGAGGATTGATGAAAGGGAGCTTTTGATGACAACCAATGCAGCAAGAAACGGAGGCTTCAGGGACTCTTATGTAAGCTAATCCTCTTTCGGATTTTCCATATTCCACGCTAGCTGTTCCTCGGATGCAGCAGTCTTTGATTGGCTGAGAGTTCTCTCCTTCAACTGACCCTCAGCCACGGAGTAGTTACAACGTACATACTCCTTACGACCAAGAATCAACACAAGATGGCGTTGGATGAAAACTATAAGAGGAAGCGTAGTCTTCCATATCCCAGGAAGAAAGACTGGTAAACTTCAACATAAAAGCCAGACTTGTCCCATATAAGACCTCTCTCAAACACCTCCAAAGTCTTTACTAGGTATTCCACAAGCTGTCCGAAATGGCCACCCACCTCGCCGCCGTCTCCCTCGCAAAGGGTGAACCCTTTGTGCTTCAGACCCGACCCACGCCGAAACCGGGCCCGGATGAACTCCTCATCGAGGTCAAGTCCGTAGCCCTCAACCCGGCAGACGGTCTGATGCGTGATCAAGGCATCTTCATACCCTCCTACCCCACGGTTATCGGCTTCGATATCTCGGGACTAGTCCTCGAGGTCGGTGACAACGTCCCCGTCCGTGATACCGATCAAGGTCCGGGCCCTTTCTTTCGACCAGGCATCACCCGTGTCGCTGCCTACGCCGCCTCGTTCTGGAGGTCCTTTGACCCTGGCTATGGCGCCTTTCAGGAGCGGTGCCTCGTCCCCTGGCAGCACGCTGTACCTCTCCCAGATGGGGGTATTTCTTGGGACCAAGCAGCAACCTTGCCCGTCGCCGTGCAGGTACCCCTAAGCGCGTGGGACGCCATGGGCATTCCACGGGTTGGAGAAGCCTCTGCTTCTTCCTCCGTCTCCGCTGGCGACGATACTAGCGAAAGGACGGGGAAGAATAAGAGAATCAAGAGAGAAGCCCTCCTAATCTGGGGCGCTTCCTCAAGCGTGGGCACCATGGGCGTTCAAACCGCCCGGCTGCTACGGGAAGATGGCGACTCTTGTATCGCCGCCGTGTACGCCACGGCCGGTGCCTCGAATCGGGAGTACGTGAGCTCTCTAGGCGCGGATCGTGTCTTCGATTACAAAGAGCCGCATGTCGTGGATGCGATTGTTTCGGCGGCCAGAGAGGACGGCGTAGTGATTCGGCACTGCTTTCTCGCCACGGGGCAGCTGGCGCCGTGCCAGGCTGTGCTCAAGGCTTTCCTGATGGGTGATCAAAGCAATGAGAACCAAAAGGCGAAGATCGCGTCAGCGCCGGTTATTCCTGCGGATGCGGAAGAGGTGAATGGGGTGGAAACCATCTTTGTGATGCCGTCGATGGATGAAGGGGAGAGGTTGGCTCAGTTCCGATATTGGATGGGGACTTGGTTGAGAGAGAACCTGGCCAAGGGGACCATCAGACCGAGTCCGGAGCCGAAGGTCGCGGGAAGGGGTTTGGGAGCCATTAACGCTGGGTTGGATATGCTAATCCAGGGGGTGAGCTGTACGAAGTTAGTTGTTCAGGTTGCAGAGTGAGAGTCTCCAAAAGTCAGACGCTGGGTAGTTCGATGCGGAGTGTAGGAAAGGGTGTTGAATGACAGAGGAGGATGTGTTGTTTTTTCGAGGGTCGACATTAGCCTAGGCTCAACCCGTCTCCTTGTCTCAGCCTGCGTGAGCTTGTATTTAGCCTAGAGCGGCAAGGCCTTGGCTCTGAACGAGGAATATTAGGTACTTAGGTGTGCTTGAGTTTCGTTTCGTCTTCCAGGATGTTGGTATTTCTCTGTATTATCTGCCATCAATCTAGATAAATCATCTTTATTATCCAATGCCACTCCCAGTATCCTGGGTGCCGATCTCTCTCCTCGTAGCAGGACAATGTTTACTTACTTCGCAAACGCAATCTTCATGTCAAAGTCAAGGCCAGCATTCACTATAGCGAAAAGGCGTGCGCACTAAGATATCCGCACCCCTTTTGTTTGCGTGTTTTTATCCACTGCATCGAAACCTCCCCCGAGACATATCACTGCCCTGCACAATCTCTCAGCACTCTCTTGTGGGTTATGTCGTTTCATATGCATCCTCGCATTCCTGTGTTCTGATGGCCCGCGGCCTTTGAAGGAGGTGTTTGGCTCCGGCCAGGACATCAGAAACCCACCAACTGTTCTAGCTAATCGTCAGGTAGAATCGGAGTTAGGTCTTGCTGTCTCACTGAAGAGTTGGCGGAGAGACGGGATTCTTTCACCTTCCATTCCCGAGTTAGATTGCAGGTTGTGAAGGTACAGACAGCGGGCAGGCAAAAGTTCCGCATCGAGAGCTCGAGACCTCGCAGTCTCCGTCGGCCCACTGTAGCCAAGGCGGAATTTTGACCTGTGATTGTATGTATCCTTGCTATAGAAGGTAGCGTTGCAGCTGGGAATCAGGAGACACACTTTCGTGACAGGGATAATTGGGTACGTTGCTTATAACTATCTCTTCTATAGCCCAGATTGAGCGTTTAAAGTGCCAAGTCAACTCCTCAGCTACATCAAGTTAAGAATTTTTGGGGAAATAGAAGGAATACTGAGGGCTGAGGGAGAACCAGAAACCTACACTGAACTCCAGTTAACATGACGCCAGTTTCTGCTGCAGCCACGCTTGAGACTCATGCCGCTGGAGAGCTGAAACAGTAGCTGAATGATCAAACCTGAACCTGAGCTGTGCATAACTGAGGGCACATCATCCGGGCGAGTTTTCCCCTCTTTCTTCCATACTGATGGTTCCGTGCCCTTCCGCCGACTTTCCGTTCTTGGTGACGCCGGATACGACATTTGTCTGGGGGACGAGCATCCCGGTTATATAAGCCACACAGAGATAATCTGCCTTGCTGGATGTACGGATGTTGTTGGGTCGGTAAATCATTGCATGCGTTAGCCTCCCCTGACATGGCAACGCTAGCCTTGACTTGGTTGATGCCCCGATGTTGCCAACCGAGATAGGACGCGGTTGTGCTTCAGTCCCGTACTCTAGCTAATCAGAGACGCGCTGCAAGTTGAATCGACGAAGCCACAAAGAACCATTAACCGCTACTATTTTCAGCCCCAGCGGGTCTTCGTCCAGGGCAAGACTTGAAAGAGGGTTGAAACGGCCGACATCCCTGCTGGACTTGTCGCTTCTTGAGCGATTCAGGCCCACAGATAGCAGCTCGTGGAGGGTCTAATTTGGAAGGAGTCTTTCAGCTCTGGCAGCCACTTTGACCTTGCAATTAAAAGCCGTTGGTGGAGGGAATCCACTGTCGAGTCCATTAAAACAGGTTGACGCCCAACTTGAGACATTCCAGGTCGGTAGCACACCTTTAGTTTGGGGTTCTCATCATCAATTCAAGATCTCGATCTGGATCGAAATGAAGACGCCAAACGACTCCCTCGACAGCGGCGAGCGCAGGCCTCTCGCCCCGAGAAACACCAGCTGGTACAAGCAAACTCAGACATTCCTTCTCTTTTTCTGCTGGGTTTTGGGCATTGCCTTTGTTTTTGGACACCATTTTTACTATGACTATCTCCATGGCAGACGAGCCGATGATCAACAGGTTAGTATCCGTTTCTTCTTCCACCCGATTGACCCTGGTGTAGGCCACTGACTGATGCTGAACTACCTATCCAGTGGATTGTGCGTAGCGGAACAGCAATTGCTTTCGCCGTGAAGCTACTCTTCTCTGTCTCTATAGGTGCCGCGTATTCTCAGAGGGTCTGGCAGACTGTCAGGGGCAATCCCTTCTCCCTCGGTGCCATCGATGGTCTTTTCACTCTTAGGACTGATCCCCGGCAATTCCTCAAGCTCGAGATTCTAGGCCGAGCCACAATCTGCGCAGCAATCGCCTTCGTTTCTTGGTGAGTCATTTGGTAGCCAGGGCCAGTCACCAACAAATACTAACAGTTCAGGGCTCTGGTATTGGTTCCCATCTTCGTGCCTGCTAGCATCTCCGTCGTACCAGCCACGCAAACCGAAGCAAACGCAAGCTTTCCCATCTACACGCTCAACTTCTCCAAGGGCTTCCAGGAACGCCATTACAGAAATGGCACGCCCATCGTTCCTCTTCAGCTCGCACAGCTTCAAAATGCCGGTGCCGCCTACAATGGATACTTGAGCGTCACCAAGGGAGCGAGCGGTCTAGTCTACAACACCATGTACGGAAAGCGTATTGTCGACTCTCCGTCACCCTGCGGCGCCAACTGCTCCTTCACCCAGACCTTCAACGCACCGGCGTACAGGTGCGTCGATGTCGACTACGACGATGTCAGTCCCGACAACCCTTTCTGCGAAAAAGAAGACGACGACAACACCCCTGCCAAGGAGCGCTGCCAGCTCATGTTCAGCCGGACCAATACCAATACGTTTCAGAGGATGTGGTATCAGGCTCGCAACTCGACCAACGAAGCTTGCAGCAGGTCCAGAACTACCACCAGAGGAGGTACATCCCGTTGCCCGCATCAAGAGGGGTGGCAAGATGGAAAGCTATGGGTTGGGCATGCGTATTTCCGGGAGCAGTACCGAAACACGCCAACGGAGCGCGGATTCAACATGACACCGGTCCCAGACGAGGCCTGGGAGTATCACATGTTCATGTGCCAGTCCTACAATGCCACGTACGAGATCAAGAGGACATACAGGGACCATGCGCAGAGAGTTGCAGGAAAACTAACGTACGTCTCCCATCTTGCTCACCCACTGGCTCAATCCTCTAACTGTCGGGCAGATACCTCAACCCTATCAACTACACCGACTTCGGCTGGAATCAAAAAACCGAGTCCCACGCCGCATACGCCATCCACCAGGCGCTATACGAAGCCTTGAGCGGAGAAATGAGCAATGGAGGCGGCAAAGTACCTGACGCGGATACCACACAGATGGCCAACTCGGCGCTGGTGGATGAAGAGCCGTTCCCTCTCGACTCGCCGTCAGGCATGCGACCCATCGGCACTGCGAAGCCCATACGCAACCTGCGGCAGGCAATCCAGGATCTGCACTTCAACATCACCGTCAGCCTTCTCAGTCTTACCCCCGACCTGATGTACACCGACAACGGGACGGCGATTGCCGACGTGTTCACCAACCATAACGTTTGGAGCTATAGTCCCCGGGTCCTGGTAGCGGCTTACGCGACGGCTGCACTCCTCGATTTCTTAGCTGTGGTCATTGGCGTTCTGGCCATGATGCGAAACAAGGGTGTTTATGGGCTGGAGTTCTCCCGCATCGTCGCCACGACGAGGGCGAGCAGGGGACTCGACTCGGTTGCCCACGGCTGGGGAGATGGGTTGGAGCCTGTGCCAAAGGAGATTGAGAAGGTCAAGGTCATGTATGGGGCGATCGGGAATGGCGGGCCATTGGGATTTGGCGTTGAGGGAGAAGTCATAAAGACTTAGAGGAAGAGACCAGCCCAGGAGACTGAGAAGGGTATTGGTTAGGCTGGGGTATGAAGAGGTATTTGGCAGGTTCCAGAAGGAATACCTCGAGGTGATGGCGAGGGGGGGGCTTAATGCACTCCAGGGAAGGGTATATTCCTTGATCGTTTTCTAGGGCGAGATCCCCTGCATTTTACCAATGTATTGCTTAATACTGCTAGAGTTGAAAGAGTTTTATTGAAATAGTAATACCTTAGGCTTGTCGAAATTCCCAAGTGAGAATGGCAGTGAATGAACGAACTCGTTCGGTCCTGATTCTGTCCCGTAAACTCTGGCAACCCATCAGTCAACTTGACATTGAGCTAGCCGGGACAACACAATGATAGCTTAACAAGCAGTTGGCCTTTGATCTGCCTGCACTTATCTCGTTTCTTGTAATGCGACTTGTGGTTCTTCTATTAACGCAAAATCTCCTTGATTAGGTGTATATGGTTTACAATAGCAGTGCTCTCTTTGTCTTGCCAAGGGGAGGCTACCCTGGAGGCTGTCTCTACCTTGTCAGATGGAAGCTGTAGAGCGCTGTGCCATTCCCTTGACTAAACGCGACCAGTCTTCTCTTCAAACTCAGTCTTGAATGTCTTGAACTTCCGAGCTGGAACCTTCTTCATAAACATCTCATCCAATTCTTCATAAGACCGGCCGGCGGACTCGGGCTGGTAGAACCACAGATAAACCGTCGACAGAACGGCCAGACCTGCGAAAATAAAGGCAACCTTGGCCCCAAGATTGGCCTGATCGGGGTTGAAGAGGAATGGGATGACAAAAGCCCACATAGTCTAGTAGATCGTTAGGGAGTGTAGAGTGACAGTGGTCGAGGTATCGTCGACTTACAAAAAGGGCATTCTGGAGGGCAAGGGAGATAGACGCCGACTTGGCTCGGAGCCTAGCAGTAGCAATCTCGGTGAGAATAGAGTACGCTGCGGCACCAATAGTGCAATTGTAAAAGTAGTTGTAGATCAAAAGCAGAGCAACAGTGCCCTTGATGGCGCCAGGAGTTGCAGCGACAGCGAGTCCGCCAGTGATGGACAGGAGCACAGTCAGGAACACCATACCCCAGAAGGTGAGGTCACGACGGCCAACTCGATCAATGAGGAACCACGAAGTGATGTTTCCAAGCATAGAGAGTACCTGCTGGACAATACCGAGGATGAAGCTCGTGTCGGTAGAATAGCCCGCCAACTGCTGGTAGTAGGTTGAGTATTGTGCGACAAACAACACGCCGCACAAAGCCTGGATGCTCATCGGGGCCACCGAGATGATGGTTCGGCGTAAGTTGGACTTCCGAAAGCATTCCATGAAGCCGGCTCCATCCGTCTCCTTGCGGATCTCTTCGAGTGTCAAGGTGATAATGGCGAGACGCTTCTCCGTTTCAACACTGTCGTAGCCTAGTCTTCCCAGCGCCTTGACGGCATGGTCTCCTTTGCCATGATCAACAAGCCACCAGGGTGACTCGGGCATGAAAGGGAGAAAGATGGCACCCAGTCCGCTGACAGCGTATTGAGACACAAAGATGGATCGGTAGGCCCAGCGTGTAGTCATGGTCCCCGTCTCATTTGCCACGAGGGACACAATGAAGGGTCCAAAGGTAAATGCGATGGCAGAAGCAGCTGTGAGAGTTCCTCTGAGAGCAAGCGGTGCGAGCTCGCCGATGTAGGTCATGCTAGTTGTGATGAAGGAACCGATGGCGAAGCCAGCGACGAACTTGCCCGCAAAGAAGACGGCATTGGTGGTGCTCACTGTTTCAATAGTGACAGCGGTAATAATGATGATGTAGGAGATGAAGTAAGTCCACTTGCGGCCGATTTTATCAGCGACGTAACCAGCACCCAGGGAACCCACAACAGCTCTACGCAACAAGAGTCGTCAGTTGAGAACTCAACAAGGACAACGAAAGTGCACTTACGAAGCAACTGGACCACCGCTATAAGCAGACTGCCAGCTCGCAGGTAAGACGTAGTCGCCATCAAAAGCAGAGCCAAAATCCTTGCGGAACTGCGGGATACTAATGACGACACCGCCAGCCTGGTTATCAAAGCTAGTGAGGATGAGGACGTAGATGGCGTAGATGCACCAAGCTACAGCCCAGGGCCTTTTACGGATAGCTTGGAGGGGAGTTTCCTCACGTTCCTCAGCTGCAGCGGCGTGGCCGACTTGCTCGACGTGCTCGGGCTTGGTGACGGCGTGGAGGTCGTCCTCGACGTCGTCCACGTCCGCGATAGGAGAGTCTTTGAGTTCACTCATGGTGAAGATGAATAACGAGGAAATAAATAAACAACTCCAAAATTGTGTGCGCTAGTAAATGGAAGTTGGGTGTTGTGTCTCCGATGAACTGTTGGAGTATCAAGAGAAATCCTCGGGATATCAACAGGATTTAAACCAACCTCCACAACTATGTACTTCACTCTCCAACGTTTTCCCCACGGGGCAGATTACCCCGAAAAAATGGAGGCACTACAGTAGAATCTGGAGACAATTGGGAGTGAATTCGTCGTCGAATACACCGAAACTATGTTCCCCCGGTTTGCTGCTCTCTGGGGTTGGACCTGGTCTGGGGTTCCCCCGGCACTATCACGGACCTTTTCTTTGCGGAATCAGGAGGCTCGTGTAGGTTAGTGCGTTGGGTAATGACAGGTTGGTCGTGGACGACGGACCGGGGAGCCTATGCGGATGGAGATGAACTGACTTATCTGCCGGTGTTGGGTCTCGCAGGATCCTTCCAGGTTTCTTCGAAGCTTCTCTTAGGCTTAGCCTTTTCTCGGTTCTCCGCGGCTTATTTCTAGTTAATTTGGGACTAGTTTTCAGTGCTTTAACAACTTTAGGTGTATAGTTTATTCTATGCAGAGGAACCTATAGTCTCAGTTTCAACACAGCCACCTCTTTACATCACTATAAAAGACACCATACTAAACATCACTGGCAATTCTTAGTCACTCGGCACCACCTCCCAGTCACGCGGCCAATACCCTTGACTAACTCGAATGGAACCTAGTCTCAAGTCAAGCAACTAACACCACAAAGGTCGCAATGGTCCCCGTGTGCATCGACTGATTCAACTGGTTTCTCCGAAGATATGCCAGAGTTCTACCAGTGCATGGTTCGTGTCAAGGTCTCGGATGTTTCTCGTGAGGGATCTTGGACGAATAGACAAAGACCAACAACCCACTCAGTCTCTCCACATATTGGACATTTCGGGTTATTGTCGACCGAGATAGTTGGGTTATATTTTATTAACCTCTATCAACACCCCGAAACTCAGTTATTTAAACTCTGTTTCTTCGTGCCCGCCTCTCCGATTCTTTTCAATCGTTGTTAAATAACTGTCGCCTGGTAACTTGTTTCTCCCTGTTTGCACGCAACCTCTCAATCCGAAAACCTACCATTCAAAAAACCTCCCGTGCAATCCTCATCACTATGCCCAAACAACCTATTGAAGAATTCCTTCCAACCGCCTGGAACCGGGACTTTGAAAACCTCGCCAACGACCTCTGCCCAACCCTCCACCGCTGGTCTCGCCTCCCCCAGCGCATCGTTGCCTTCACATCTGATAAAGACGCCTACTTCGGCGTCCAGCCCTCTCCCAGCAACCATGCCATCACCGACTTGCCCTCCCTGGCTTGGGGCAAAGGCGATGACTTCATTCTAGACTTTGGCGTTCATATGGTCGGATACCTCTCTTTCAATCTCAACTGCGTGGGCGCCAACATGGACGCCCCGTGCCGTCTACGCCTGACGTTTGGAGAGTCTCCCCTGGACGTAACAATGGACATGGATGGCGTCAATACCTGGATCAGCACCGCATGGCTACCCGACGAGATAATCAACATCGACGTGTGTCCTGAGACTGTAACCATTCCAAGGCGCCATTCATTCCGCTTTCTCCGCGTTCAAGTCATCGACACCTCCATGAAATTCAAAGTCGCCTTCTCAGACGTCAAATGTGAGTGCGTCAGCGCCGTCAGCCAGGAACAAAAACTCGACGCCGTGGAATTTGAAAACAAGCTCCTCCAAGATATCGACCATATAAGTATCTCCACGCTGAGAGACTGTATGCAGACAGTCTTTGAGGACGGCCCCCGTCGAGACAAGCGCCTCTGGAGCGGTGATCTCCGTCTCCAGGCCCTTGCGAACTACAGCACATTTAAGGACTTTGATCTCGTGAAGAGGTGCATCTTTCAGTTTGCCGCTGTCGTGAGAGAAGACGGCTCGTTGCCAGCTTGTGTTTTTGAGAAACCTCGTCTGTCTCCCTCGACCGACTACATCGTCGACTACGATGCCTTATTCAGTTCCATCGTGTATGACTACGTCGTCGCATCTGGGGACCTCGCTGCAGGGGAGACTCTCTGGCCAACGGTCGTTCAATGCGTGAAGCGCCCGCTCAAGCACGTTAACCCAGAGACACATGTCTTTGAGCCCGAAAGGACCGAAGACTGGAAGTTCCTAGACTGGGATCAGGAATTAGACCGGGGCGCTGGTTCTCATGGCGTTTTGCTCTACTGTCTCAAGGCTGTAAACAAGCTCGCAGTCACGTTGAACAAGGAGGCTCCTTACCTTGACATAGTGAAGAACATGACCGAAGCAGCCACTGTCTTTCTTTCTAAAGACAACATCTTTGTTTCTGGCCCAGACTCGCAGGTCAGTTACGCCTCTGCTGCCTGGCTCGTCCTCTCCGGGGCCTTCCCCAGGGATACCGCTCGAACCGCCCTCCTCAACACGCTCTCCCACCCACAGGTCATCAAGCCACTCACACCCTACCTCTGGCACCACATATGCGACGCCTTGGCCAGCGTGGGCTGCTTCGAGAAGTGTCTCGAGATCATCAGCGACTACTGGGGTGGGATGGTGCGCGCGGGAGCGGACACGTTCTGGGAGTGTTATGATCCCAAGGACGCAAAGGCGAGTCCGTACGGGGACGTGAGGAATAACAGCTTTTGTCACGCGTGGAGTTGTACGCCGACGTATATTCTGAGGGGAGAGTTGTTGGAGTATGTCAAGGGGAGAATGGAGGGCAAGGTAACGATGGGAGAGCTTGACGAGCGCTGGATCCAGCGATCAGTTGCTTAGGGTTGTACGATAACTATAAGAGCGAATAGTTTAAAGGGATCGAAACGCATATTGGGGAGTTCAGTACTACTCATGCGCCACTCGATGTTCGTTACTGAGTATCTTAAACTTGGAGTTCAGGAAAGTCCTAAAGCGCATCAAGGGCAGAAAACAAAACGCGAATCGCCAGCTGAATGTGGCGAAACCACTGACAATCATCCCACGTACACGAATCTCTGAATCAAAGGGTCAACATCCCTTGGCAAAATACCCGTCTCGGTTGGCGTGTTCAGTGAGACATTGAGGCTGGTCAACCTCCCTCCATTCCTCGCTCCCATTGTCGCTACCATTGCCTCCCTTGAGACCCAAAGATCCTCACCCAGATCTCCCGCACAATTGCAAAAGATTATTCCCGTGGCACTTGGACTCGTTTCAGGGTTGATGATCCCAACCACGCGGGAGAACGGGATCCCCGTATACGCGACGAGTTGCCCACAGGGTGATGGGGGTAGTGAGCTGAAAGGCAATGCCACCGACTCCCCCCCTGCATTGTGCCCTTCTAGTCACGTACGGTCTAGAAGTAGAATACAAGGAACTCTCGGTATTCTCAATTGCCAAAAGAGTCACGAATTGGTTATCGCATTTGTGAAGAACGGTGAGCTGGGGCCATCCCCTCGGGATATCGATCGATCGCCCAGCCACGCGAGCGATTGTCTTGCCACCAGACGACAGCACAGAGAGGCACAATGGGTCCCAATGGAACGCTCTCCCGGCGTATTCAGTTCCCGTCCGCATTCCAAAGGTAGCCGGGAGAGCCTCAAAGCCAAGTATATGAACGAAGCTGTTGCTCTCGTTCTCAACTTCAAAATCATCACCTCATCAAGCAATCACTCAACCATCCAACAACACAACCACATCAGAACCATCATATCTACTCCCTCAAAGCACCAGCATCCTTCACACCACTTCATATCAGACGAGTAATCATGAGGACTTCATTGGCTCTCCTGGCTCTTGCAGCCTCCGCCTTCGCCACTCCCCAGGCCGTCACCGAAGACATCAGACCCAAAGGCGATGCCCCCGATGGATGCAAGTCCACATATGACGGCACATTTGAAGTCACTATCTTCAGCGGCTCCCACCCGAAGCGCAACATCATCGAGGTAGGCATCCTTCTCCATCCCCTCCAGCACCATGTCACTAACACCGAGCAGAAGCGATCATGCAGTGGAGAGCATGTCCTCACCATGACACTCAAAGACGGCGTGCTCAAGGACGCCCAAGATCGCATAGGATACATCTCAGAGACCTACCAGTTCCAGTTTGATGGTCCCCCTCAATCCGGGGCTATTTTCACTGCTGGCTTCTCGGTATGCCCCAGCGGCTCTCTTGCCTTCGGCTCCTCGACAGTTTTCTGGCAGTGCAAGTCGGGAGACTTTTACAACATCTACGACCGCCACTGGGCAGAGCAGTGCGAGCCAATCGAGGTTGCCATCATGCCTTGCGGTGAGGGAGCGAAAGCCGCCCCGAAGAGAAAGGTCGTTGGAAGCAGCATCGTCGCTACGACAGTCGTGACAGTCGTCTCAGAGGGACAAACCAAGGAAGTCCCCACGACTATCGCTGTCCCGATGTGCCAGATTGGTGATGGCCAAGTTCAGATCCGCACTACGCCTTGCGATGACATGGAGCTGCCCATCATCACTGCTCCTCCCGTCAGCCAGGTCTCAGATGGCAAGATCCAGGTTCCCACCGCTGCGCCGCCTGCTCCCAACCCCAGACCTCAGGGTGATGCTCCCAAGGGCGACAACTCGGAGGATACTCCTGAAGGTGAAGGATCTGAAGACACTCCCAAGGGTGATGGTTCCAAGGATACCCTCAAGAGCGATGAGTCAAAGGGTGTTCCTGAGGGTGATGAGCCCGAAGACACTCCCGAGGGTGACGAGCCTAAGGGCGCCAAACCTGACGAGGACTCAGCCAAGGGCCAACCCCCTTCCGCCACCGAGGGCTCCTCCACCAAGAACGGAAAGCCCGAAGAAGACGACAACATCTCCACCAACAAGACGCCCTCAGATGATAAGAAGGCTTCCAATGACGAAGATGAAGAAACCCCCGAGGTCCTCGCCACCGACTCCATGGCCGCCCCGACCCGAACCTTCCAAACAAGCCGAATCGCAAGCAAGACAAGCAAAGTCGTCAAGCCTTTCAGGACCGAAGTTACCAGCGATAGCAGCGACAGCGACGAGCCCGAGGAGACGGGAAGCAGCGAAGATGCGACCGAAGATGATGAAGAGTCCGACGCTGCTGGAGCTGCCTCGCATGGACTCAGGGTTCTCCCTGGGGCTAGCTTTGCCTTTATTGTCGGAGCGATTGGCACTTTGGTGTTCCTGTGAGCAGTAAAAAGGGGGTAGAGAATAATGATGATGATGGGATAATGATTTGCATAGAGGACAGGTTAACTGGGCATTCTGGGTTGATGGCATAGTTTGAAGTTGGTGACATTAGAATCTGGCGTTTAGTTAGTTTGAAGGCCTGGCAATTTGCTACGGCCTAAGTGATACGAAAAAAGGAGAAATATATTTAAAATAATCCTAAATTAGGATGCTCTATCAAATAAAATATAAAAACTTGAATAAGTTGCCTAAAACTGAGATCCTGCTGAGAATTATTTCTATGTATTTCATTATATCTCTTTATAGCATGTTTAATATCTCTCAGTAATTAACCATCTAAGATCTCCCCAGCTCCCTGTGTCTGCTACATGGCAAGTTGTGAGATGTTTACTCGAGTGCCTTATTGAGGATGGAAATGGTGACGGCTAGGTATAATACAAAGGGAACTTCACTTGTCTGGGACAAGGTAATGGGATCAGTGTTGTGGTCTTTCTGCATAATTGTCACTACCATATGTGAATAAGAAACTTGTTTTTTTAACTTAATTAATTAATAGATGGGTTAATAGATTGATGGCGCATCACGCAAGTCGCAGTTCTCACCAACACACACAAAGGATCTTGCCCACACCCAACCCAATGCTCCCAGTAGTTACTTCCCCCTTTCAAACCTTTTGCATCTCGGGGAATGTCAACGCTTCCATCTTCTGACACCAACCAAACCCCAAAGGTTAGCGGGCAACTGCTCGAGAGACCAAGCTATGACAGCTGTGGACGATGTCGGTCGAGGTGGCACCACGCTTCGCTCATCGTTATATATCTCCTGCCTTGGGACCAAGTCCGAGAATCCCTTCCACGAGCTCCAAGGACATCGCAAAGGCTTCGGCGAATCCCCTCCTGCTTTCTTAGGGGTTGAGTGTCGCTCGCTATCCGACGCAGCGACGTCCAGCTCAGGGAAATGCATCTGAGCTCAGTATCTGCGCTCTCTCAAAGTCTCCAAAAACCGCCGTACAATACTGTTCCCCATTGTCTTGTCGAACTCGGCCTCTACAGGCTAGCCATATGTAACCCACTCAAAGAAAAGGATAACCCTGACAAGTATGTCTGACTAGACCTGCTCGTCCAGATGTGGTCTGTCCAAAGAAGTCGTCGATGAGGCTACGAACGCGGCTGCGCCTAGCCTCATTCATGTTCTGGCTCTCAGCAGCCAATTTCCCCGAGAAGAGTGTGCCGGTGGTCGTTTATAGGAGTCAAAGACTTGCTCGTCTCTCAGTTCGACTCGTAAGGATACGCGGCTGGCCCGAGTACCGTGACCCGTCGTTCTCTCCAGGTGGCAAACCACGCCCTTTGAACGTGGCAACGTGGATTCGCTTATAGTTATCGGGGATTGGTCCAACGGACGCAGGATTGTCCAGCCATGCCCACATAGCCAGTACAAAAGGGCCGGGGCATGAGTAAAACATCTTTCATCTCGTGAGAAAGAGACAGCTGCTGTTGCGGCCCCAATCGTCACCTCCCACACCTGGTGGTAGAAGTACGGAATTTCCATCATCTCTTGCCTATAACCATGATATAGGTCGAGGAAAAGAATGCAATGGCTAGAAAGTCCCGAGGGCCGGACAGCATCGTCCTCTGTTCGACTCTTCTTTATAGCAAGTCAAAGACCATCTGGCCCCAGAACACGTCGAATTCTTCTTCTGGCAGGATCTCGTAGCTCGCCTTGCGCTGCCCTTTCGTCGGTCCCGACCCCTGGCTCCCAGGTACATATCGATGAGTGGCGGATAGGTACGCATTCATCCCTGCACCCGCAAGCCATGAAGCTACACAACGTTCGTCATTGCGAGTATGTGATGGTCCACCAATGCAGCATACTTGTAGGCAACCCCCAGAGGCTGCGACCAAGATACTTCATGAGCTTTTCTCGACGAAGCCGTCACAGGATCACTGTACGGGTTTGCTGAACGAGAGGGCCGGGAAGCTCGGGAAACCATATTTGGGAACCCTCAAGTGGTGGTGTATATGCACCGCGGTATGACCGAGGGGGCCGTCACGCAACAGAAGGGTAGAAGATTAGTGGGGAAGAAGGTATTTATTGATCGGTGTCTCAATCAGGATGATGGAAGTGGTTAGGGATGGAATGGGGGCGGCGGAGGCTATAAGTAGGGTTGATGGTGGTTGACTAGTCATACAATGAACAATAAATCTCTATCTATTGAAACACACATTAGGCGTGTCTCTAAAGCTAAAACCTAGGTTGTCGCTGCAGTAATTAACGACAACCTGTAGAGATTGCTCAACATGAAGAGAAAGGAGCTGGAAGCGACGCAGGGTAAACAACCAATATGGACGGCTCTTAGAAACCTAGTATCCAGGGATAAAGCCATGCCATGACAGAGATAAACTCGCCACTACAAATAATGTTTACTCGCAGCCAATACTCTCAAGCTTGCTAACCATCGTGTTCAGAGACAACTCAACTTACACCCGCTCCCCTACCCTGGACCATCAGCACACCGCGCATGCTCAATCAACAGCAATCCGAATCCCGTCTCAAGCATGCCTGCTCCAACTAACCAATGACCGCGACGCAAATACCGGAAGTGGCAATCTCTGTTTTGGTGCTACTCCTAGATAATGCTGTCAGAGGATTGTGAATTCACGAGCACTCACACCAACCAAATACATCAGAAAGCTCAGCATCAAGCATCTTGGGAACAGAAATTGCTCAGGTATAATTAATATTTGCGTGCCTATTATGCAAGCATCGAAAAGTATCCATTTCCTCAACTGCTTCAGTCATTTGCAGCAAGCTCGTAATCCCAAACACACGCGATTTATCGCCAAAAACATGTGTCAGAGCCTCATCCAATCGTTAATACATTCAAGGGCAGAATCATCTCGCCCATTGCTTATTGTAGAAAACAGCAAAAAAGCATCCAAAACCCTTGTCTCGTCTGTCGTATCGAGCCAGTTTACGTCTATGCGTATGCAATCCAAACCCAGGTATCCCAACATATGAAAGCAACATCAACTCCAGTGTAAAAGAAAAACATAACAAAACAAACAGCTCTAGATTGCTCTAGGCCAAAACCAATTCTCGCTCCTTTCTCTCCTTGTTCTTAAACAAAGCCTTGAGCATGTTGCTGCTCTGGCGCTGGGCTTTTGGCCGGATGACCAACTCCATGTCGTTGCTCCGGCTTGACTTCTCGCTTTTCTCTGACCTTCTGCTTCTGCTTGATCTGTGGCTGCGCTCGCTGTCTGCAATACTGTCGGTGTCGCGTCGGCTCCTCTTGTCCGAGTCATCTCTGTCTTCCCTTCGGCTCCGGTGGCTGCGGTGGCTTCCCTCACTTCGTTGACTCCCCTCGCTTCGCTGGCTGCGGTGGCTGCGTCGGCTGTCGTGCGACTTGCTGGTCCTAGTGCTGCGGCGTGACTTGAGGTCAAAGTCATCATCCTTGCCGTAGTGCTCCCTCGCGGCCTCTGGGGTGATGAGCTCCATGTCCGCACTCTCGTTCTCTCCATAGGGCACGATGCCTCTTCGCCAGGTCTCAATGGAACTGAGATCGTCCTCAATCACCAGAGCCTCATCCACCCCCGCACTGTACTCGGTCTGGGCCCTAACAGGGACAGGGCGATCCATTGTGACACTCTGCTGCTCGTAAGCCAGAGCCTGCCTCGCCATCTGCTGCTCCTTGACCCTCTTGACAATCTTCCAGCCTCCAAAGCAAACAACAGTCACACCGACAGCAATGCTGCTGCCGATGAGGAAGTGCGGTGATGCCAGCAGAGAAAAGACGGCGGGAGATCCGCTCTTCATCAGTGCAAGAAAGGCTGGTGACGTCTTCTTGACAATATTGGACAGTTCGGCAAGAGAGAGCGCCACAGCGGCAGCGTTATCGGGGTCCTTCTGGAGATGCTCGATAGTGGCAGTAGCCGAGTGATGGATACACTTGGCCTCAGTCAAGAGACCCTCGACACGGTGCACGATATCGGTCGCTTGCCTCTCATCGCCGCCGACGGGGTCCAAGTCGGTTCGCTCGGCCAGATCCGGGGGAATACTGCCATAGGCGAGGTCCATATCGATTTCCTTGCGCGGTTTCTTCTGAACCAACTCTCCTGACCAGTTTCGGGGTACCAAAGGGCCAGCGGCGTGGACGGAAGGTGCTGCGCTTCGCATCTCCACGCGGGCAAGTTGTCTTTCGGGAATGGCAAGTTCCATGGGCATGGTCTCGGCGTAGGGGCTCTGGTAGCCTCGGGGCGCCTTGCTGGGGGTGGTGCTGGAAACCTCGCTCAAGGTCTTGAGATTGCCTTCGGTCAGGGCATGGCTGCGGGCCTGGGAGTGGACGCTACGCGCTCGATAGCTTCGTTGGGAACCAGCTTCGCTACCGCCATCGTAAGGGCGTGGGACAACAGGCTCATAGTAGTAGCGGTCGTCCTCGACATATCTGGGCGGCTGCGCGGGGAGCATGCGGGGTTCGAAAGACTGAGAGCGTTGGAGGACCTGGTCGGACTTGATCTGGGCCCTCTTCTCCTTGTATGTGCCTTGGGCCTCCTTGAAGATGGAGTATAGTTGCTTTCCCTGTATGAAAGTTAGCGGAAGACGGGTAAGTTTGGGCCTAGGTTGACGAACGGTCTTGATAATTTTGCCGGAGTTGTTGACAATGGTGATTGTCTGCTCGAGAGCAGCCATTTTGGGCGATTCGAGTGGTGTCTCACTCTCTCAATCGTCTTGTCGCGGCGGTGAGAGGACGAGAAAGGTTCTCGTCGCGCGTGAGAATAACGGCTTTATTTTCAAGCCGTAGGAGAGATAAGGGAAACGAGCAATAATTCGGGGGTAAAAGGAGGAGAGTTTACTTCTAAAGTAAGAAGTAATCGTTCGTTTCGGAGGAGTCCAGCTCTCTCTATCCCTGGCGCGATCTCTCGAACGAGGGGGTAAGAGCTAGGGTGAACGGCTTCAAGGAAAGCTTGTGCTCTGTCGTGTTTGACGGGGGAAACCCTTGAAAAAAAAGATATCCAAGGGAAAGAAATGGAGAGTATTAATTCCCGGTTCGCGTCCGCGTCGGGAGCGTGGGATGAGGATGGTGAGAGGTGAGTTGTAAGGCGAGTTTCCGTTAAAGTGGGAATCTCGAAAAAAGGGTGGAGATAGGTAAGGTAGACAGGATAAGCGGATAAGCGGGTTTGGTGATGATCGTGGTACCGAGGGTGGATGGGGGGGAAGAAGAAGGAGCGCTCGAGGAGTGGGAGGTCGGGTCGGTGTAAGTACCCCGAAGAGCAGGTACCTGACCTTTTTAGTGAGATCGGGCGCCACAAGAGGTAGCCCAGCGTCTAGAGCTACAGCGGCCTCCCAGCTAACCGCAGCCTGTGGCAGGGAAGAAGCTAGGGGACCTAGTGACAAGGGGGCAAGGTACCCAACAGTAAGGGGACCTCCAGTTGAGTCCGGAACGTTTTGGCGGTGGCGCTGGCGAGGGGAAGACCGAAAGAGGGAGCCCTTTGTTGTCACTGGTACTCCACTAAAAGGGCTGGTAGAGAGGTTTTGGTCTCGGACTTTTGGCTGAAGGCGGTGGACTTGTCGGTGAAGGGACGAGGCAGATGGTTTTCGGACAGAAAAGGTGAAGGGGGGTGAGCCGGGGGTATCCCAGGAATTGAGAAGGGGAAGGGGGGGGGAACGGGAATTCGGAGAAATAAAAGAGAAGAGTCAGAGAACAGAAGAAGAAGAAGAAGAAGAAGAAGTAGGAGGGAGAGAAGAAGGATGAGGAGGACAAGGGGAAGTACCTCAGCAGGTTGGGCAGAAGCAAAATAGTTGTCAAGCAAGGTAATATTGTAATAAATAGTATTCATTCGTTGTTCTACCTATGCCTGATGTCCTGTGGCTACTTGGGACCGCAGACAACTCATCAGACAGAATGACATACATACGGACAGACAGGCAGGCAGCCGTTTGGGCTAGAATGGAAGTTCACGGGCGGGATCGAGGTTGGGTATTGACGACCATTTCTCAGGTACCTACCTACCCCGTACAAACCGAAGAGAAGGCGACGGAAGCAAACGAATAATGGCCAGAGGAAACGAAAACTCTTCCCCCTTCCAGCTGTCTGGTGTGTGACCAGACAAGCTGGAGAAGAACCCGGGAGCTGCATAATGATGATCCCTCTGCATGTGGCCCTGCAGGACTAATCAAGATTGACTGGATCTTGCCATCCAGAGATGGATGGATGGCTTGTGTGACTCTGAGACTGAATCCGTCAGTCTGCATGTTGACGACGACGACGATGGGTCAAGATGCGGTGCGATGATGCAGTACGCCTTGGAAACCAAGAGACTTGAACCCCCTCCAATACTGCACCTTTCAGAAGCAACCGCCGCCCTCTCCTCTGTGATTCAAGATCGACGGGATCCTTGGAGCCAAAGTCTCTGGTCCGTGAATCAGTGTGACCTGGCGAGACGCCGCGTCAAAGTGGTCTCACCCACTCGGCGCCTCCATCACCCACCACACGACACACGGCACAACCCACGCCGCCCATCCCACCCAAGTCCCCTACTCCTTGGCATGGAGAAGCTGCCGATTGGTCAAACCGGCCGTTCCGTCGGGCGCCTGTGCAGCTCCTAGCTCCCCTCTTCCATTTGAAAGAGAGTGACAGGGNNCCGAAAGGGAAGAAGAAAAAACAAGGATGGATGGCCGCCGAGAGCTGCACCGCACTCGAGCCAGCGCTTCCAACCCCCCAACCCCGCCGGCCGTCCGTGGTCTTCCGTCCGTCAAATCGCCCTGTCATCGTTCGTTCAGCAGTGGACGCAGGGGAACAGGCGGCCCATTGAGCGGCCTAGTTGGCGATTGAGGGCGCGACATGTGGTGTGCCCAGGGTCCTATCAAAGAATGACGGGGCTGGGTGCAGTAAATACGATGGATGTATGTGTGCTGGCGAGGAGTGGGTGGTTGGAGAAGGAGGAGGGAGGAATGGGAAACGAGAGGGACGGGGATGGGGATGCCGAAAGTGACGGGATTGAGCGATGGCGGTTTGATGCGTAGGAGGAGAAGAGAAGTGGACGAGGACGACCAAGCCTCACTCTAAAACCTGAACATCATAACGAGGCATATTCACAGCCACTCCTCCCAACAAACTGTGGCTCAGATGTCTACGTCTGAGCTACGCGAGTCTCGACGGGTGCCCAGAGACTCCAGAACTTGGCGAATGAATTCCCCTCACTTGCACCTGATCTTTTCTTTCAAAATGTAGATATTATTCTCCGCCACCTAGATATCCCATCTTACGATCCTCAACGCTCTGACCCGGATAGCTCCCTAAACGTCAGCGCTCAGCGACAACACTTTGGGCAACAAGATAAAAAAAATGCCTCTCCCGCTCTGTGCCAGCGTCTTCCTTGCAAGAAAGAGATCGCCAGTCCTTGCTGATAATAACCGTTCACTATTCGTAAAAAAGCATCAGGGCCGAGGTGAGACTCGCGTCCGTAGTCCGTGAGAGAGAGTGGGCTGATGATGTCTTCGATTCAACCAAGGATGTTTTGAATTGGGAGATCGAGGACATACCTACCTACAAGTATGTCGTAGAAACCGGGTTGACGCACATATACGCAACCGGTAAACTGGTCCAGCCGTCTGTCTCTGCAAAGAAGGAAGTTCAATGACAGGTGCCATGTGTCCGTCTCTCGTCGGACGTTGAGCCGGCTTACATGAGCTGCGTGCTTGGAGGGCGCGGTGGCATCGATCGATTCATGGACGTGTTTGGAGAGCGCTGGGTAATACTACTAACAGCACTCCGTACTCTGTACCTTGACAAGTGTAATCAATGCCCGAGGTTGTGTTGTTCGCGTTTACGGAGGGCATGATGATTCCTGGCTTCTACATTTAATATCCGAGACTGCCAACATCTCGGGTTATGGATGACCGATCCCGTTCTGTCTACACCGCACCCATCCCGTCTTCCCTCCATAATGCTCCGAATCTTCCGGCTCTCTCTCCCGTCAAGTTCTAGACTCCTTCTCTGTCACTTCTCTGCTAGATCGACATTGCCACCACATTCCCATCCCTTCTAGTTAACTCCTGTCCCCCTCATCATTCAGCCCAACTGCTCGGAATCCGACCCGATCATCAAACCCTCCTCACACCGGAACCCCCCCCCCCCCCCCCTCC
>JABFFI010000171.1:0-33858 GCA_013623725.1 Fusarium robinianum | reverse complement strand
CCCTTCCTCCCCCCGCTTATAGTAGTAGCATCGATTTTCATTCCCGCTAGCTTTGTCATGATGCCAGGTCATAGGTTATCCACACGTTCGACTCGAGGCTATGCCCTCTTCCTTACCCCAACTTGGGTGACTCTTTCTCCACACTCGGTCTTGCGTGGCCCGATGTTCGGGGGGCCCCAAGAAATCCCCAGACTTGGCTGTGAAAAATGAGTGGCTGATGATGAATAGCTTCGTGATGGAATGTTCGTTCGAAGGCAAAGAACGAGATCCTTTCCGCAATAACTAGCCCACTCAACCTCGTCTATCTCTAATCTCCCATTCTACTATTCCACCATCAACTTCCCTCAACGCTGACCAACTGTTCTCCCTCTAGACCTACGTCTTCTCCGTCCATCCTCTATCCCTGCCATCTTTTCCTCAAGCCAAGGCCACTCCTCGTCGTAGCGTCACAGTCGTAAATCACCTTACTACGTCCCTAATTACCAACCTAACGTGCTTCGTACCTTGCCCCAACCCCGGATCGTCTTCCCTCTTTCCTGCATCTCTCCCATGTGCGCTCACGGTAGTTATTAAACCGGAAGCCGTCTCCTCGCGCCGCCTTGCCAATCCTGACCAACCCGCATCGGCCGATACCCGGCCCTGACTACGTTTTCGTTGTCTCGTTCATCTTCCAACAGCCTTGTCACGACATTCTCAACGCTGCAACATCACACACGCATTTTTCACGATAGCTTCTGGACATGACAATGACGCCCTTCGTTCCACCGCATCAATAGATCCTTAAAAGCCTTGACTCCCTCTTTCCGGCATTTCCTTTGCCATACCGAATTATTCCCGCAAGGCGTCGTCACCCTCATTCATCTTTTCGTCATCACCAACACCAACAAGCCATCCGTTTCTCGACACTTGATTATCAGATCACCATAACATAGATAGTTAGGCCTCATTCTCTTGAGGTTCCAAACTCACACCACCATGGGCACCACCACCTCCGACCCTGCCCCTCCTGATACCGCACCCCCTCCATTCACTGTCTCACCTCCTCTGTCCCCCCTCTGCGCATCTCTTCAGACATCTACAGCCCAAGCTATCGATGCACTCCGCGACTTCGTCGTCTACTTCCCCGCCGCGCGTCAGGACCTCGCCGTCCTCTCCCGTGAGCTGGCTGAGATTCAGATGGTCGCGCGACTGCTCTTCCACAACGTTGTCGACACGCTTGAAGGTGGTCCTGCCGATGCAGCACACATCCAGTTCCCACAGAGAATCCAGGCCGCATTGAGGGGTGTTGTGGAGAAGGCTAATGCGCTGCTTGACGAGGTGGAAGACGCACTGGGCGCGAATGATGAGGAAGCAAGTCTCGAGACCAGACAAGCGTCGTGGCTGGAGCACACTGCAGAGAGGTTAACGCCACTGGGAAGGCTGGCAGAGAGTTCGAGACTTGCAATGAATCTGGGCTTGGATACATTGTTGCTGTGAGCGACTCTTACACCATCCGCTTATACAGGACCTTGGGAGCTGACAGTGACCAACCAGGGCCATCAATTTCCAACCCTCCCAAGATAACCAGGATGACCTACCCCCTTACAACAGTTCTCAGATCCTCCAAGAGACATTGAACCTGCGAGAGCGGTTACACGAGGACTCTGACAGCGAAGATGTCCGCGTCCAGACCCAACGTCCTATACTGACCGAGTTTGTGGATGCCCTCCAACAGTATATGCAGCAGATCTCTGGGCCAAGCCACGGTTCTGGATCTGGGTCTGGATCAAACCCGTACCCTTCCTCACATCCCCAGTAAGTGTTATCTACTCGTCGTCTTACACAGCGTCGAGATCGATCTAGACGCTTGAACATCACTGACAGCCCCCCTTCAGGACAACCGTCTCTTCTCTTCACTCCGAAGTCGACGAAATCCCGGACTACCATGCAATTGGCATCACCAACCCAACCCCCCTACGCATCAACCTGCGCCATATCGCCAAAAAGGTCCTCTCCAACCACGAGGTCGTCCAAGTCGCCTACCTCTCTCGCCACTCCCAACCCACCATCGCCATCTCAACCATGGAACCACCGACGCGCTTCTTCGACGTCCAGGCCAACCAGGTGTCGTGCCTCTCCAACCAGCACGGCGTCAACCTCATCTTCGCCCGGAACGGTCGCACCTGGGCCTACCTATGCGAGGAGGACACCAAGGACCTCAACGCCTGGAGCCACGACGGCGTCAACTTCAAGAAGCCCGTCGTCTATCTCGGGGACTACATCAACGGCCGGAGGATCCAACAGACTCGGTGGCCCGGCAATAAGCCCCTTGCTTTTTCCAATGACGGGAGGTGGTTCGCCGTCGGGAGCGCCCGCGGTCGCATCGCCCTCATCGACGTCAAGTCCGGCGGTGTTCTCGACAAAGCGACCGTGATATCATGCCACCTCGACGAAATCACCCATGCCGTCTTCACCCCAGACGGCAAGACTCTCATCTCCCAGTCCCGCGACGGCACCATCCGCCTCACAGATACCGAGAAGCACAAGTCTGTCGCCAAGCTCGAGACGGACACCTGGAAGAAGCCCCTCTTCCTAGGCGTCACTCCCAACGGCGACGTCGTGGTGTCCATCTGGGGCGACACCGTCTTCCACTGGAACCACACGACGTCGGCGCTCGAGTCGTACAGCCTCAGCGGGCGACGGATACGCGAGGGCTGGCCGATAGCCATGTCGGCAGACTGCCGGTTCCTGTGCTGCCGGACCGACGACGGCGTCGACGTGAGCGATCTGTACTCGGGCCGCGTCCTGTACACTATCAAGTTCCAGAGCGGCTTCGTGACAGCGGCGGCGTTTAGCTGGGATGGGAAGTATCTGATATTGGGCAAGGCGGCGGCGTGGATGGGAGTGAGGGTGACCATGTCGACGTTGGATGTATGGGAGTTGATGTTTTAGGGGGGTTGACCGGGGAGGGCAAAAAAAGGGATAACAAAACGAGTGCTCTGCTCGGTATCAAAAATGCATTAGAGAGAATCGCCAGCGCCTGAGATTATGTTGAAATTGAAAAAGAAAAGGAGGATCAGGTTGGGCTGAGCGTGGTTGATATATAGACATCATCATCAACATCAACATCAACATCAACATCAGGACAGACATTCCCATTCTCATCCACATGATTGACTATTGATCCCCCTCACCAAGAAACTAAACAACTACAACACTCTTCTCTCCAATCACCGGCACATCCGCCCACTTCGCCGCCCATTCCTCCATATATCCCACATCACACAACGTCGCCACCCACATCCACGCCTCAATACACTCCTCGCACCTCGGATGTCCCCAATTCACACTACACACCAGCGCAACACCCTCCGGCAACTCCTCCGACCGAGGCACCAGCCACTCCTCCATACCCTCCACCGTCAACAAGCTCAACACAACTTCCCGGCACACGCCGCAGATGTTCAACCCCTTGGGCTGTCGGGGCGTCGTGTACCACGTCCCGCCCCTTATTCCTGCTGGATCACACGGCGGGTTTCTTTCCGCGGCGGCCACGGCGTTCCAGAACTTGACGCGGTCGTTCGTACGTGCGGCGTAGAGGGCGGGGAGGGCGAGGGAGAAGTGGCTGTGGGAACACCTGATGTCGAAGTCTCCCCTGGCTAGTTTGACGAACGAGGCTTCGTCTGGCGTGTCGACGAAGAAGTCAAAGTAGCACGCCTGGCAGACTTTGAGCCACATGGGTCCGTTCCTGAGTATAAACCAGTCGCGCTCGTTGGCCTTGATAGTATCCGATAGGGGACAAATGGGTAACGGCAGTCGTGCGTTGTACGCTTTGACGAAGCTGGTCCAGTCGGCGGTCTTGAGATAGGCGCGGATTATACGTGGAATGTATGAAAGGATCAAATTGCAAGAAGCCTTTCCTTCTACCTTCTTCAGTGCGTAGTGCTTCGCAAACGGGGTGTGGGAGAAGAGGTCCTCCCAGCAGGCCCTACAGATCGTGCCACCAGGGATATCGGAGGACATGTACCAGCTCTCGCCCTCTACCACCGTAATAACTGGGCAGTCCCCGATACTGACCCTCCTCTTACACCAAGCGACCAAATCGTCAAGACTACCAGACTCAAGAGCAGCAGGGAACACCTTCTCCTCGAAAGCATTGCCAAACATGCACACGCGGTTCTTCCCATCATCGAACCACGACTTGGTAAAGCTATCGCGGAACCGCCCGGGGTAGATCTCCTTGATGTAGCATTTCGAGCAGATGGTGAAGTCGGGGACTTCAGGATGGTAGAACCAGTGTAGAGGGTGCGCAACCGGCTCATCGACACACCCACGCAGCGGCCTCGCACCGCACGGGTGCTCGGGGAGGGGGCCTGGGACGAGTTTTCTTGGAGGAGGCGGCGTGGGTAGAGGAGCAGGAGCCCGGGATGAGCGAGTGGCCATGGATACGAAGCCGTTGGCGAAGTCGTATTGAGGAGGAGCGTTGTCGTGGTGTTCTGATGAAGCGGAGGGCTGATCGGATGGTAGAGATGACTCGACGCCAACCTCATCCTTCCCCTTCTCTTCTTGTAGTTGTTTGCTTCGCATTGCTTCCTCCGCCTGCCTCTTCTTCTCCTCCGTCTCTAGCTCCAACCTCACCATGTCCTCTTCCGTCTGCCTCATCTGTCTCTCATGTTCGGCCTCGAACTGTGCCGCTGACATAGCAAACAACAGCCACCTTATCTCACTGGCAGCCTAAATAGCTACTGAAGTCGGGCAAAGACGTGGGGACAATGGGCGACCAAAAAACAAAACGGTTTGGGCGGGTTGTTCATCTTAAGGGGGCTGAGTTCCGCTTGCCCCCGCAGACAAGGCAGACATATTTCCATCACGTCCAACAGAGATGACAACCCCTAGTTAGACGTGGCCAATAGGTAATTAGTCAAGTTGTTGTTAGGCACGAGCATGTTGTGTATCAAGAGAAGGGATAATGAAAGAAATTGCACACACCCACACCCACACACACAAAACTTAGCAGTTCGTCATATCAAAAAAACATAATCATTTCATTCACACCTGTGAAACATCACACATCCATCCCTCTTCTACTTGAGCTTAGAAAAGTCATCCACTAACTGGCACTTTTCTCTGTCCTCGCTTTTTGTCGGCCGTCTAAACCGTCCAACACGCAAGAGGCTCTTCCACCTCGACGACACCTCCTGGCCAATGACGGTCTTCAGGCCTGGTCGCACGCTGCAAACAAGAATCAAAAGGTATATGCCTCCTTCCTCCCAAAACCCAGAACGCCAGCCCATCCCAGTCCTTGCATGCAGTAACTTCGTAACTTTGATTGTATCTCGGCATGAGTGTGAGAGGCCTTCCAACGCCAATCCGGTCCTGATCTTCCGTTCTAGAACTCGCCCGACGCAGCGTCAGGCCACGTGTGTCGTGTCGCCTTGTCCTCGTTCAAGCCTCCTCCTCAATCATTGCCCGTACCTCGGGCTCGTTCAGCAAGATACGCTTGCCAAGCTCCTCCGGAGGCTTGCCATCACGGACAGCTCCAAAGTCAAGAATCTAAAATCATGTCAGTCAACATCAGTCTCCTCGTCAGTGTCTCATCTCCTAACGTACCTCAACATAGGTGAGCGAGTCTCGCTGCACCGCCGCGACGCATCGTCTCTCATCAAACTTCACTTGCCAAACACCGCTTAGATCGCTCAACAGGTCCTGCACGCATTCCCCGGTTCGCACATCCCACATCTTAACCGTCTTTTCGCTGCCACTGATGACTTTTCGACCGTCATGCTGGAAGCATGTAATAGCCCCAGTGTGCGCCATGAGCGTGTTTCTACATTTTCCGTTCTCAGGGTCCCAAATCCGGAGTGTAGAATCGGCCGCCGCTGACACCAACCGCTCATCCCGGAGATCCAAGAGACCGACGAGCAGGCTATGGCCTTCCAGTGTGTACAGACAGACGCCCGTGGCAAGGTCCCAGATCTTGACCAACGAGTCCATAGATCCAGATATGCAACGGTTCCGCTTGTGATCCAGAACAACAGAGTACACCTTCTGGGAGTGCCCATGAAGCACATGCAGGTTCTCGCCAGTGCTGATACGCCAGACGCGGACAGTGCTATCGTACGAACCGCTAACCAGCGTATCCCCGTGGGCCGAAATGGCCCTGACGGAGTGAGTGTGGCCGGAAAGAACCCTGATAAAGTAAGGGCAGTCCGATTCATGAGCCGGAGGCCCCGTCTGGATGTAGCGTCTGGAGCCTACCTCCGGGAGCCGCCAGACTCGGAGCTGACTGTCTCGGGAGCCGGTGATGATCAGCGGCTTCTCGGGTTGCATGATAGCGCTGCCACTTGAATCCCTTCCAGTCTCCGTAGGCATCAGAATCTGAAGGCAACGAACAGTACTTGTGTGTCCGTAAAACACCTGCTGACAGAGACCACGTTCAATGTCCCACACGCGAACAGAT
Source organism: Fusarium robinianum (assembly GCA_013623725.1). NCBI lineage: Eukaryota > Fungi > Ascomycota > Sordariomycetes > Hypocreales > Nectriaceae > Fusarium > Fusarium robinianum. The sequence goes on along the minus strand of JABFFI010000171.1, from coordinate 27,419 downwards.
CGATCCGTTGAGCCCGAGACAAGCATGTTGCCTTCATACTGTAGTGCCCAGACGCCACCCTCATGACCCTCCAACTTCTTACGGAGCTTACCCGTCTTCGTGTCGTAGATATGGATGAGGGTATCATCGCTTCCGGTAATGATCTTGTCCTCGTCAAACTGGAGGCACGTAATGACGTGACGAGGATGTGCCGCGAAGGCAACATGACCAGGTTTCACCTCGCCGCTAGTCCAGCTCCTTCGGATCATGTGATGTCGGCGGTAGAGAGACTTGAACAAGTGCAGCTGGCGAAGGCTCGGCAGACCAATCTGCGGATCTGGTACGGCAGCAGCGGCGGCATTAGCGGCCGACAAAGGACCCTCCGACTTGTGTTGCTTGGCTTCGGCCTGGCCCTTCTCCTCGCGGGAGCTGGCATCCTGGGCACTGGCTCTTCGCTTCGATCTCTCAGACGCAGAATAAGAGTTGAGAGCCCTCTTGCGTTTTGAGGTGCGAGACTTCGGGGCTGACTCCTGGCGGAGGGTTTTAGTGAGCTCATGCTCTGTCGAGGTCAGACGGTTTCGCATGCTCAGATCCTTCTCGTATCCAGTGGCGCCCACAGGATCCTGCCAGCCCCAGCCCTGGGCGATAGCTTTGCTAAGCTCACCCGGTGGGAGAGTGTACCCGTCTCGATCGAATATTTCTTTCCATCCGGTTTCGTTGCGATCAACGATATTCCGCCAGTGCTTGGAAACCTGAGCCGCTCGACATAGGTCCTGGTGGTCAAGATGTGACAGGATGCAGTACCCAAGCTCTAGGGGCAGCTGTCGGAGGAAATCACACTTCAGAGCCGGGTTCACAGCATTGGCGACAACGCGGAGAGTTGGCCGAGGACAGCGACGGAGGAACTGGTACATCATGAATGTCTTCATCTCGGTCTTCATCGAGTCAAACGCCTCAAGGAGAGTCTGAGTGTCAACCACGAGGGGTTGAGATTCGGTAGAGCCGGCACGCACAAGCGCACGGGAGTCGTCGTGGGATGGGCCAGCATGAACCACGGCCATCGAGTCGTCTGTCATCTGGGATTCGTCCACCCAGTGAGGCGGGTCAGAGGTTGAGGTTTGGAAACTGGAGCGTGCTTCTTCTTCATCGTGTTCGGCAGTATGAAGCTGGGCAGCGGCCAAGGTAGGGGATAATCTCGGACTAGGAAGACTGGCATCTTGGGCGGCGACGACGTCAATACTGGGCCGGGGGTTGAAAGGTCGGAGGGGTGGCGGGGATCCGTCAACATCAACAAATGGCTCGGCATCGGTATCCGCAATCGGCGGCGTAGCTACATTGCTGCTAAAGACAGTATGCGAGTCGCTTTCCACGGGACTACTGACATCGTAGTGGTTGCTCTGGGGATTCGATGGGCCAGGTGACTGACGGTCGACAAGGGAACGTCGTTGTGTCGAACGATCAGCAGTTCCAACGACTTCCGAGGTGTCGGGGGTCGCAAGGAAACCCGAGGAGGCCCTCGAAGATCTCTCCGGTAGATCTCGGCGGCCACTGCCGTGGGCGATGGATCGGCGGAGTTTATCAGAGACGGCGTTGAGGTGGGTCGTCCGGGCTTGTCTCCTAGGCAGATTCCAGACGGGAGCAGAGGAGTCGGGAGAGTCCATTGGGCTATTTCTAGATGCTCGAGGTCGCCGGGGGTAACCTTCTGAGGGTGATTGGGATCGATGTTGCGGTATCCGGTTGAGCACGGGCGTTTCTTGCTGGGTTTCAGCCTTGACGAGGCTGGGGGTGCATCGTTCGCTGGAGAGCTGTTTGACCTATCCTAGTGTTAATGATGCTCGCTCGTTTGACGCATTGGTCTCTTCAAACGGAGGGTTCAAGACCCGCTAGTTTGAAAGAGCCTCCGATGAAGCATAGGAACCTTACCTGATCCTCAAGCATAGGCTCATCCTGGTCCTGGTCAACTCCCTCTTGCTCCTCCTCCTCCATATCGTGAGCACCAGGCAAGTTATATGAGAACTGGATCAGCTCGGGAGGCGTAGGCTTCATGGCCAGGGGATATTCCTTTGTATCAAGGTTCTCTAGAGGAATGGGGTCTCGGACAAAGACGTGGGGGAACTTTCGGGTGAGACGGGTGGTGGTTGTGACGGTCTTTGTCTCGACACATTCGCTGACCTCGAGCTGGAATCGACGCGACCGGTTTTGGGGACCCTCTGATATATTGACAGAAACGGTTTGCGAGGGTTTGGAGTGTCGGGCCTCGAGGGCCTGGTTGGTGGGCGATGGTGTCATGATTCTCCTCGAGTTGCGTTTCTTCGCGTTGGCGTGTCGGTTGCCTATAATGAACACAAACTCTGACCTGAGGGTTGCTCGCGTGACAGGGTGGTAGAGAGAAGAGTAAATGCGTTGCCTGGGAACAGAAACGCAACCGGTACAGATCCTTCTGTCACGCGGTTATAAGGATAACGATCTTGCAGCGGTGATGCAGATCGAAACGGCCAGTGACGGTTCAGGCGGTTTCAACGTGAATACTCGTAAACCTAGATCCCCAACTCGAAAGAGGCAGGTCGGCCGGTATTAAGACGAACTCTGGATGACCGTAGTCATGGAGGGGGGGCAGTCGATCCCTGAACGCGCGCAAGAGACAAAGGATCGGTTCGGTGAACGACAGCGAGTCGAACGCAAAGCCGACCAGCTTCGCGGCTGCGATCAAAGGGAAATCAGGCCCAAGGCCCGAGGGCGAAGAAGGGAACGCACAGCGTGAGACGGAACACGGGATGGCGAAACCGACGGAGCAGAGGCTTGCAGCGAGGGCGAGGGGGAGGAAGGGCACGCGTGCGCGAGGGCTGCGAGCGGATGAGGGAGGTTGAAAGGACGAGCGGGAGGTCTCAAGGGCAAGAAACGGTTTTGTAAAGTGAATACTTCACCGAATACAAAGAGGCCCTGAAGAACGAAGTGGAACAAGGAAGGAAGAAACAAAGGGCCACCCCGAGCTGTTATGGCGGAGTTTGTGTGGGTGAGAGGATCTCGAGAAGTTGGTGAAGTGGTGGTGGTGCTGATGTGACGGCGAGTTGGCTTTGGGGTTCGGGAGTGGAACCGCGGCGGACTGGGCGGGCTGGCACTGGGGCTGGGGGCCGGACCTGCCTGCGCTTTCCATTTGCAAGTTCTAGCCCCGGTGGGGTCGGGTACCTCTGAGGTACGTCGTTGGTGATTGGCTGAGCTCTTGCCTGGACATGAACGGGATTGGCTAGGGGGGGTTTTCGGGTTCCAAAGAGGGAGGGGGATGTCTTTGGCAAGTGCCACTAGTTGCGACTTGCCGAGGGCGCCTGTCTCTATGTCTTTCAGATCCCAACGGGACGCAGGGAAGAAAGCGCGACCAGCAGGTACCTACCTCAAGTCATGGAAGCGAGGTGGGAAGGAACCTGGAAGGTGCGGCAAATGTGCGGACGTTGCAGGTTCCATGATATCGAGGTACCCAGGTACATGCATGTACCAAGACAGTGCCCAGATAAAAGTACTCCGCCGAATCGCAGCGCTGCAGGGCGCGCTGTTAGGAGCGGAGGGTGGCAGGCCGGTTGGTGGCCTGCACCCAGGCGACCCAGTAAAAGGCATCGAATAGCGACATTGGCTGCAGTGACATTGGCATGGAAGTTGCACCTCTACGAGTAAGGAGACGGACCTGGGCCGCCGAGGAGGAATGGACCTGGGAAGTACTCCCGTTTACTTGGCATTTGTCTGTCGGCTACGGCCGAGACTCGACACCACGCACGCAGTGGCTTGGGAGCCTGCTGCTGCTCGGCATGAGAGCCTAGAAATGGAATAGAGATCCCCATGGGCTGCGAGGCGTGCTACTCCGTACGGCTGTTGCGGCTACTACGTCGGGGTATGCACTGTATTCTCTTTTCGCTTCCGGCTTTTGTTTCTATTTCCGGGTATTTGTATTTAGGTACTACTATGTAGATGCTTCACGTACCCAGATGACAAGGGACTTGGGGCACACATCCATCTCGATATCAACCATGATACCGAGGCATGAAATCTCATCTTTTCTTTTCCAATCAGACAAGCCACTCGCAGGGTTGGTTATTCCTCTCTTCTCTGCGTCCTTATCACTCAATATCGACCCACTAGTGCCTCGCCTCAACTGTGAAGCTTTTCACCACCACTCCATCTGATAAACCGACCGACATAAAACCCCTCCCCCCCCAAAAAATCTCTTCTCGCTTCCAAGAAAAAACCCCAAGTTTCCCCTCTTTTTCTCATACCAGCTACCAGGTATTCAAACTCGGTCTCTCGCGATTCCCGCTTTCGCCGACACACCCTTTTCCCAACCCTTTGCCAGTTGTGTATCCATTGTTCACGTGATGGTGGCTGACGTTTCACTTTGTTTTTCATGGCGTCTGTGGGGGGGAGGGACCGAGAGACCCGCGGGGCTGAGCCATGAGGGATTGCATGGAGAGGGTAAATATAGAGGACCGCGACATTACCAACGCGGTTACCTTTGTGGAGGTATGTAGTATGATGAAAGACTCAATTAACGCGTCAGGGCTTCTAAAGTGGTGTTTTACGTAGTAGTTGTCATGAAGTGAGATCAGGGAGAGTGAGAAAGAGTCAATGCAGAGGCAGACATGCCCAACCATCTCTTCCATCATCCCAGTAAAGCAGGGACATCATGACTCCTTGTGTTCCCAGACCTTTCAGCATCAGGCCAAGGCCCCTTTATCCATTGCTCACTTTCTTTCCGATCTACCATAGATCTCATCGCCATTACTGCCGCAATATTATCTATTTCCCTTCCCCCCCTTCTCCTCCTTGACTCGGTCAATAAAGCCTCCCCCCATTTCTTATCCTTCCCGTCCCCTGTTCCAAGCCCATTCCCTACCCCTCACGATAGCCCCCCCTGCCTGGTTGTTGTGTGTGCATTTTTCGCGTCATGCCCTCGCTCCCAAGGCCTGGTCACGCTGTCGCTGACCAACTTCATCCTCAGCAAGCAAGCCTTGTTGCGACCGTGAACGCGGGAATTGCCCGGCCCAGATCGGCTCAACCGTCTCCGAGGCTCCGTCCTCCCACCAATCTATCTGCCTTCGCCACATCCCAAATGCATCCACCGAGGAGAGAAAAAAAAGCATAAACCCTCACGTGCGATCATCGCTGGATGTTAGTCAGCAACGGGCAGTCGAACCCCGAAAGCGGGAGCCCATCGGCGAACCCGGGCCGAAGCATCTCACGGCCAACTACACCATATCCGCTCATTGTTGGCTCGGGCCATCCGATCTGATGTACTTGTGGTCTCACGCAAGGGCGATTTCACATCGGCTAGGTGAGTTGATAAGCGTACATAGTTAGTTCGGAACAGCTGTCATGCATTTGACAGCAGTTTCCAGTGCGAGCCCGTTGAAAATCCATCTCTCCGCTCAATGTGCTCTGAGAGTGATCAGGAGATGCGTTATCAAGACACTATCACGCTGTTTGGTCCATAAGTGGTCGATGAAATCACACATCGAATAGCTTCTCAAGCGAAGTGTTATAACGGCGGACGCAAGCCTTTCGATAGAACCACCAAGAAGCTTCCCGGGAAAGGCGCTCGCTGTGGATGCCTGGTTCGTGTTGGACGTGGGAGACAGGGACTCGTCTATGGCCCAAAGCACAAAGTACTCAAACTCCATCATATATCCATCCTAACGGCCGGTATTAAACCAAATATCTGACATATCCATGCATCATGCATGCAAAGCGAAACCAGGTATCCCAAACCCCGTCATAAACCGTATCCAACGCCCTGTATCCCATGGGGTCTCTATGTATAATACCCAAACCGAGACAAAGACTCCCAACAATCCGTCATCAGGACTTCATGCAACATAAACCGGCATCCGGCTCCCCAACAGCTCGCTCTTGCTCACCTGCACATCCCGCTTGTTAAAGTCGTGGAGCATCAGCCAGCAAATCATCCGGAAAACCAGCGTGCACCATACATCGTCGTGCGATACCGGGAGTGTATAGAGGGGGGTCTCATCCACAGCCTTTGTTTCCGTTTCCTCCGTCACAGGAGTAGGTTGATCGACCTCATCGCTCGCGGGGGAATTAGGCACGGTCACAACGGCTCCGGTTTCGAACTCGCCCGACGGCCGAGAAGCGATTGGTGACGACATGCTCATACGGTTGGCTTCGCGGATGCTACCAGCCCTGCTACCAGCTCTACTGCCAGCTCTACTGCCAGCCCTGATCCGGTTCGGAATTGATAGCGGGATGTAACCGAGGGGTGGGCCAGTGATGCTATTCCGACGATCCGTGGAGCTGGTCGCATCTAGGACGACTCGTTGCCTAATGACTTTAAAGTAAACATCCATAAACTTGTGTTGTCGGTCGTCTGGGCTGGCCGCGTTCATGTCTTCAAATCGAGGTCCCGAGGGGCGGGGAGAGCCTGGGGTCCAATCTGCATGCAGAGAGAGGTTGTCGGCGTTCCGATCGTCACTCCAGTTGAGCAAACGCAGCACCTCCTGGATATGATATCGTAAGACGTCTTGTACAATCTCTTGTCGACGGCCTTGCCTCTCTGCCTCTGGGTCGACTTCATCCAGTTTCTCCTGCCCCGAGCCGGGAGTTGACTTTTTCGACGCAGGGGGTTTTTCTTGGGCGTCCGACTTTCTCGCCGTCAGGACCTCGTCGCAGTCGTCCAGTGCGTCGTGGAGTGCTTTGAGTAAACACAAATGCTCAACAACGTTACGCTTATAATGGTTCTCCAAAATTTGATCGATATGATTTCGAATCATGTCCACAACCCGGGTATTTCTAGCCACTCCTGGCAAAGTGGTTGACACCAGGTCGTGGTAAGCCTCCAGTACCTTGGGGAGAGACACCGAACCCTTATCCCATCGGTCGGGCGTTGGGTTCGGTATGTATGTAAACAAGCTGTCCCTGATATGCAGGTTCTGGCTAAGCATGCCGAGGATCTCAAACGACACTGTTACATGTTAGCGTGGGCGGTGCCTAGGGACGACGGGTTAATATAACATACCAGGAAAGAGATGCGATGTCTGTTTCGCCGGATCGCGGAAGCAGTGCACAGCATTCTTGTTGCATCCTATGAGAACTAGAGACTCGGAGATCTCTGTATGGGTAGCCAAGACTAGGGAAGCCAGGTTCTGTGGCCCATCCTCGAGAAACCCGATCCTTCTACGATCCAGGGTTTCGCGATATATGGTAGGAACGAAACCAAAACAGAGCTCCTTGACCTCGTCGACCGGGATAACGCGGTTGTGCTGGAAAATTCGTTTGCCATAGATGCTAAAGGTAAACATGAGGCCAAGGTCTGAGACCTTTTCACCAAGGATCATGCAGCCGTTCCCTTCAGCGCGGTATCGGTCGTGCTTTCGATCGAATTCCTTCCAGTACACACCGAGAATAGCCATCATCTCGATCAGGTGGCACATGGTGGTGGTGGTATAGGGGCGAGCAATAGTGGCTGGCATGGTGTCCCAGCTCTTGCGCTTTCGTTGAAGTGCCACGGTCAGCGTGTGGGCTTTGTGAAGAGATGGTGGCACCAAGGCTAGCTTCTGAGGATGATTCGCTGGGGGTGGCAGCGCCTTGTACTGTCCCTCCTGCCACTCTTGCGATTGGCGCTCCATGTGTTGGATTGCCGAGAGTAGCATTGTCCACGAGGCACGCTCATTATCAGCCGTATGAATGCGCTCTTTGGTGGTCTTCCTAGCGTAGTCTTTGCTTTGGTCAATATCCAGCTCGGACCAGGTATCTTCGAGGCTCTGATCGCTGCCATCGAGCAGGTAGATTTTGGCAGGTTTTGGAACGGGTCCCCTCTCATTGTTTGGATGCGATATGAAGATGACTGGAGCATCAAACTGGACCTCAAACCGCATCTCGTCCCAGTCAAAACGGCGGGACTTTGTTTTGGCCCAACGACCAATGACCTTTTCGCTGCATTGCGAGTAACCAGCGGCAGAAGCGTAGTATTGTTGCATAACCTGCATGAAAGTCGCGAGAAGGGCGACGAGGGAGACGACGAGGGCAATGGCGGCCACGACGACCTCGGGGTCGGGCTCAGCCATGATAGTCGACGGATCGATGTACGGAGGTAGGGTTGTGACGACGGGAGGATCGAGAAGCGAAGATAGGGATCGACGGGAGTTTCGGAGTTTTCAACACACCAAGTACAATGAATGGGATCTGGATAAAGGTCGAGGAGGAAGAAAGCAGCGGGACCTGCCAGCTATTAATCAGTCAATCATGGGGGGAACATGATCCCAGGAAATCAAAATAGACACGAAGGACGAGAGTTTTCAACTCCCGCGACAAGGCCAGAGCCTCATGCCCAGGACGGGAAGACGCGCGCGCCCAAGGCGAAGAGCGCAACGGGACGCAGGCGATCCAGGGGTGATGGGATCTAGGCGCGATCCTTGGAGCGGTTCGCCAATGGGCCGAAACGACATGGGCGTTAGGAGGCGGTGCGGTGGGGATGCCTTATTTCCAAGCATGTTGATTGAAGTGGAGTCTTTTTGTGGACGAGACATGGACAAAGACAAAAGAGGCTTGTTGAAGAGGCTTGCTTGATGGGGGCGGAAACTGGATGCGTGTGTGTGTGTGTGTGTGTGTTGTGTGTGTCGGGGTTGATCCAGGAGACGAGGATGGATCCTTTCTTTTCTCAAGGGTTGGGCTTTTTTCCGATCGATGGGGACTTTGCTTCGTACCTTCTCTGAGTTCGTCTCCGTCAGCACCTTCTTCGCCTCGACGGGAGTTCGGGATGACGTCTCTTCCCGAGCAGCACTGCCATCCATCCCCCATCCCCCCATCCCCATCCTCCATCTCCCCCTGCCTACAATCCCCTCCCGTCCTTCTCTCCTCACTGTCCAGGGTTTCCCATGTCGTTTATCAAGCCCTGCAACCGGCGGGGGTAAGTTTGGGGCGGCCAGCAAGCATCCATCCGGCTCCGAGCCCTGCGCTTCCTCCCGTCTGGCCTCATTGGACCCCAACTTCAGGTTTCCATTTTCACTGGACCTTTGGATGCATATGCCTGCATTCTCAACTGCACAGCGGGTATTACCCGTCGATCACATCCCATGTTATGGCCCAATAGATTGCTTTGGCGAGACTCGTACGAGCGAGAACCCTCCTCGTTTCGGCTGAGACAAGATGGATGGCCTCCCGAGCCCTCGTTTTTTTTTTTCCAGCGTCGTCATCTACCACCCATCACTTCTGTCTGGGCCGTGATAGGTATCTACAGGTATTGGTCAACCGACTCACAGCTTAGGCAATGTAAGCAGCCACAGGAGGATCAATTTCAGCTGCATTTCTGTGCAACCACACAACACTGGCTAGGTATTGCTTCTGAGAGAGCCTGCCTACGTCTTGGGATGTCGGCTAGGTATGTCGGTAGGTTACGTCGAACATTGAGGCCCGAGCAACCATGACTCCCCAGTAGGTACCGGATTTGGGGGCCAAGGGGGGAACATCCATCCCAACGGAGCCCCGATGGAAGACACAGCAGCCAGCTGATCTCGTGCAGCTTGGGTTCAGATCCTTTCCTGGGGCATAGCCTTCAATGGTGGCTGCGTCGATTCTCTGTGGTTGCCTTGGTACAGTAGCAACAATCTCAACACCATCACAGATTTGAGGCTCAATCCAGCGCGTAATCCAGAAGGCTTTGGATGAGCGTCACCTATCTATCTTTGTGTGTCGCGGTTCTCAAGTCAGCCACCCGCGGGACTCTTTATTTAGCCTGACCCTCCAGATAGGATTAATAATTCTTGTTCCGATTGTCAACACAGCCTACCTACCCAGAGCCCTTCTCCTCCCAGACTGCCTGTTCGTACAACGTAAGCATGTTTCTGTAGATCTGTCTCATTGCGGCTGCTAGGGTTCAGTGTCGACGCAATAATAGTATTCGCACCGTGAATACCCTCAGCCCCTGGCAACCCCGGGTTACCCTACAGCTAGCTTCCGACCCATCCCCAGAATCCTAGTTTCCCGCCTTCTAGTGATTGCTGTATCAATTCGCCCGGCTTGCCACTTGAGACTGATCTTCAACCTCTCATTCTAACCCTTAATCTCTGTAGCGCACCCTTTGATGGCCCTCCTATCGCTCTCTGACAGCTTTATCCCAAAGAATTGTTCCAGTACCTGAACCCGCCTCTCCTCGCTTCCCAACGTCTCCTCAAACACCTTCTCTCCATTGACCCGCAGCTTGAACGTCTTGCCATCAAGGACCAAGAGCCCATTCAGCGGCGCATCTTCCGCTTCTGTCTCGGTGCACGCGATCAGTTTACCATCATCAGAGACTTGTACGTCGCTCGCCGTCGTGAACCGCATCGCCATCATGTTTTGGACGAAGAAGCTCTTCGCGCTCGTCGAGGGCGATAGGTTCATGATCTCGAGATCCTCGGGGAGAAACTCGGTGTCCGTGAAGCAGTACATGGATGCCCAGTTTGTTGAAGGGTCGATCTTGTGCTCGTAGAACCAGAGCTTGCTGTTGCGATTGAGTCCCTGGGGTAAGGGCCCGAACCGGAGTCGCATGAGGGTGGGACCAAGATGGTTGCTGCTTCGATCGTTTTCAGCATCCATATGGAGAGGTTCGATGGGGCCGTTGCCGCCGGAGCTGACGTCGACAGCATAGTGCTCGTCGCCAATGGTAACGATATTGATACAGTGGTCGAACCCGCCAAAGGCGCCCGTGTCAATTTTGTACATTCTTGAGCCGGCCATGTAGACGTCGAATCCCAAGTTTAGCAGAACCGTCTTGAAGAGGGTGTTGTTCTCCATGCAGTACCCGCCCCGATGCTGGTTGACAATCTTGTCGTAGACATGTTCAGGGTCGACATTGATGATACGGTGCCATGAGTAGTGTAGGGTGACGCTTTCAAACGGGACCCAGCGAATATGAAATCTTTGGAGAAGAGCAAGGTGCTGTGACTGTTGCTTGGGGGAAAGACTCTTGATGGCTGCGGCGTCGAGACGGTTAGACTTGGGAAGTCTGATGCGTTCAAAGTAACGATCCAAGTCGGAGGGTTTCAGCTGAAGATATTTTGGGTTGGCCATCCTTGCAAGAGTCTGGAGTAATTAACGTTGTTTGTATCCGTATTGCTTCATCGGTTTGAGAGGCGACAAGGAAACTAAATAGGTAGCGTTCACGCCCTAGGGAACTACAGAGCTGACAACCCATTACCCGCTTTGCCCTGATTTGGAATGGGTTTGAAAGGGCCTCCTCATTTCTAATCAGATCGGTAAACGGAGCAATGTAGGCAGGGATTACTTTCCCTTCCTCATTTTCATATTGTCATCCCCCAGAACATAATCTATTCGTCTCTAAGCAAAGGTAACTTCTGATGGAAGCTGGCATCAATTATAACAAGGAAGTAATGGTTATTGCTTCGCTTGATTTTTGGGCGCATAACTTTCGGCGAGGCTCCCAATGGTCAAACGAGTTGGGGGCCGGGGAAGAGTCATTTCGGCGAACCATTCATAAATTCTTGACCGATGTCGGTTCTCTTTGCCATATTGTTGTCTCAGGCTTCCATGCGTTTTTTACACTTTCCCTTGGGACATCATGTATCGAATTGAGGGTTCTGCAAGAAATGAGACTCTCAAGCCCCCTGGGGCAAACAGGTCTGGGGGAGCTTAGTTAGCACTACCTAGATCGGGGGTGGCGGAGCAAGCTTCTCTGGAGAAGCCTATTTCCCTAGTTCCAATGTAATTTAAGGTGATAGAGCTCGAGACGTCATGATATCTACTTCAGAGGACGGATTCGAGTGAAGATTGCACATCAATTCACTTGGCTAGGAAGCAGTTTTTCAACATTTCAAAGAAACAAAACGCCTTTCCTGTCATTTCGCTGCAATTCATGTACTGTTGTCTTCGTGTTAGCCAGCAGAATGGTTGTCATGAGCCGTTCTCGCTTCCCCCCCTGCTCAATATCCTCAAGTCGACTCAGCCGGCAAGTCTGCCTCGACACCGGCCTGAGTCACGACCAACAGAAGGCACTCAAACTCCTCAGCCGCAAAATGCGGAAATGAGCTTCATGAATTGTCTATAAAGACACCCAAATTTCCTTGCCCCTCAAGGTGTTGTGTTCTCTTTGGATCATCACCAAACACCAAACTAATCATGGCAACAACTTCAGGAGCTCACGACCTTTTGGTCGTCCTTGACGCCACGGGCTCAATGGGCGTCTTCGTTGATGCCCTCAACAAGGCTCTCCCCGAGATCGTGAGCCTTTCTGCCCTCACAGGATGCTTCGAGCGTATCGCAGTGGTCGCTTACCGAGACTACTGTAGTGGGGAGCTCGTGGAGTGGTCCGGATGGTGCTCCCCCTCTGGCATCTGCTCAGGCCCGGAAATCGTCCCTCAGGAGGACGTACTCAGCATGGCACGGAACATCAAGGCTGGTCACGGAGGTGACTGGCCGGAGGCGACCAAAACTGGGTTTGCCTACGCGTACGAACTGATGCGGGAGGACGCGACTACCGTGTGTCTGCTCTACACGGATGCTCCGCCGCATTCCGAAGAGGCGGGTGGAACGAACCACCAGAAAGAACAGGCTGCGCTCAAGGCCAAGGGGAGCTATGGAGGCACCGGGTATCTCTTCGCAGACTGGACGTCAGCGGCCAGGACACTCAAGTCAGGTCCGAAGAAGGCCGTTGTCTTCAGCATTGTTAACGCCGTCAACGCCCCCTCCTGGACCCCTTACCTCTACCTGTCCACCATCACGGGAGGTTCTCTTTTCTCCGTCCAAACGACCTCCTACATGATCTCACAGTTGACATTGGGGGTGCTGCTCACATGGATGGGTGCTGGCAAGGCAGTCGAGGGTGACAAGACCGCCGTGGGCCAGTTGAGGGAGTACATCAATGCCGACGACATCGAAAAGCCGAAGAATGAGGGGGACCATGTCCTTGGGAAGTACTACGGCGTCTCCGGCTCCAGAGGCCATCCTAGCAGCCGCCGCGCCCCTGCCAGCGGCCCCGTCGGCTCTGTTGAAAAGAATATCCGCAAGACCGAGATCGCCCTGAATGAAATGCCCCAGCTCCTCAAGTCGAGGGGACCCGGCGTGCGCAACTTCGCGAAGCGGTACGTCGAAGATGACGACTACAAGAAGCTTGCCGTGGACCAGCTGCGCCGTATCATCGCCTCCAATGTGTCCACCATCTCAGTCAACCCCATCTTCGGCACCCTTTGGAGGACCGTCTGCAGCGACCGCAACAACGAGGCTCGCGATGGCCTCATCACAGACTTCGGCTTGCAGGTCGACCGAATTGAACACCCGACCGAGAAGGCGCGGATGAAGGCTTGGCTCGAGGAGTCATACAACTACGCCGCCGAGATCCAGGGCCTTGTCAAGTCGGTAGCTCCGGCGGAGCGCTTCCCTCTAGTCTACCTCGATCCGACGGCTGACTTCCGGCCCGTTGCGGGAAGCGAGGAGGACGAGGAGGAAAACCGGCCCATCAACAAGTTCACACGCGCAGAACTCTTGGAGATTGGGAGATCTTGCGACTACCGCATCCTTCGACGACTGGGCAAGGTCTTGACCCGTCTCAGCTATGTCGAGAAGGAGGAGGACCTGCCTGCGCACATCAAGAAGGCCTCGAGATCCAAGGTCCATGTGATTCCCATGGCGCTTGCGGGCAAGAAGTACGGCTACAAGTTCTGGAAAGTCCTTCTTCACACGGTACTCCCTGGCACCATCATCACAGCACGTCCGGCCGCGTTGCTCGCAGCTCTGGCACTACGCATGGGTATCACCCCCCTCCGGGATGTGGCGGATCGAGAGCTGGTCTCGTTCTGCGACAAGTGGAACAACATTGACATTCCTGAGACATGGAACGTCGGGTGCCTTGGGTTGCTGCTCGATGCGGACAAGGACTACGAGGCGAGAGTTGAGGAGAGTATCACAAAGCGTCCTACTCCGGAGACGAGCGTCCTCAAGTCGACGGACCGGAGACTCTTCAAGATACTCGTGGACTACAAGATGCTCGAGATGAACATGAAGACAACTCTGCAGGCCAAGATTGGCTGGCACCCCAACAAGAGCAAGGTCGCACTCGGACCCGTCGTCATCTGCCGAAAGTGCCAGTTCCCTCGATCCGTCACCATGATGTCCGTTGGCGGGGTGTGCGGTCTCTGTGCTATCACGACATCGCAGTGTAATTGTCTAGCTTGTTCGAAATCAGATAACTACCAGGCTTATAAGGAGAACAACGTCTCGAAGGATCATGACGAGAAGTCCCTGGGCCACTGGGTCGAGTGCAGCCGCTCCCAGTGTCGAGCCCAGTATGTCGTCTACAACCCCGATGACTTGCGCGTACGAGCCAAGTGCTTCTACTGCCGACACAACGATGGGGTCTCGGAGCAAGGCCCGGCGCCTGTCGTCGAGTGCCACAAGTGCCTCAACCGAGTTGTCTGGCCGCTGGCCTATCGCCCCAAGAACATGGACTTGTCCAAGTTTGAGTGTTCAGCCTGCGCTTCCGACGTTGTCACAATCATCTCGCAGGATATCACAGCCCGGGACCTCTCTAATGAGAATGGGATAGAATGGGTCCTCCGTAACGACGACGCTGCGATGGCAGAGACTTTCAATGGCCGCTCGCTCTTCCACATGGCATCGAACTGTGTCCTAACAGACCTTGCTGACAAGGTTGAGATTCTCCCTGCTGGCAACACTCGAGCCCTGACCCTCAAGGGCAAGCATATTCACAACCTGGCCGAGGTCAAGGCTGCTTTGGAGGGCTGGGTTCGTTCCAGACGGGCAGAAGCCGGCGTCTGTAGCCTGTGCTTCTCCAACTTCCGTAAGGGAGACCTACGCCAGGCGTGCGGCCGCCGGGGTTGCAACCAGCTCATCTGTAACTCCTGCACGGAAGGCTGGTACGGTATCAACGCCCGCGGACGCATCATCAACGTCGCCGCCCTGTCCTGCCCGTTCTGCCGTCGCCTCCCCGCGCCCAAGACCGTCAGCCCCTATGGCCTCGCACAGTTGGGAAACCTCCGTCAGGCAGTCGACGACGCCGGCTCGTGGGTATACGCGTGGTGCGGGAACTGCGGATTCGCGAAGGCATACGTCGAGAGGGCATGTGCACGAGGTGCGCCGCCGGAGCTTCTCGACTGGAAATGCGATGATTGCAATTCACCTCTGCATATGAAGGCGTTGAAGATGAAGGAGTGTCCGTCGTGCAAGGTAGTGACGCAGAAGGTGGGAGGGTGCGATCATATTAGTTGTCCTTGTGGACAGCATTGGTGTTATGCGTGTGGGGAGGGAGTGAGCGATGAGCGTGATATTTACCCGCATATTTCAAGGGAGCATGGGGGTTTGTATGATGAAGTTGATGACTACCTATGATGATGATGGGTGGGTGGGTGCATGAGATGGAAGAGTGAGGAGAGAGGGGGAGATACCACTTGATGAGGTTTATGAGCAGGCGTTTGTAGTATTCACATAGTTTTTGATGCAATCGTGTTTTTTTGAAACTTGATGATTATAATTTGTGCTAAGTGAGGAATGTCGAGTTGTTGCGTTGATGGTAAGGTCAAGACATCTGTCAGTGAGAAGCTTTGGGGTGGTCACATGACCAGAGGCAGACAAAGACATCCACTGCAGCTCGTTGGGCATGGAATGCTTCTGTTCGGTACTCTGTACAGAGTAGATTTCCCTTGATTGCTCAAGCTCGTGTTTACCTTGTTTTTGGCTTCAAAACCATCGTATGCTCCCTGATAACACGGACCTTGATTCTAGGCTGTGCCGAGCAAACACGGAGGTTGTTGTCTGTGTGCCGATTCTATCCCCATTGAGCTCAGCCTCGATGGGTAGGTACTATGTAGGTAGTATTTGGCGATTTAGAGGCGTCGATAGAAAACATTCTCATTGGGGCGTAAGTCGCTGCCTATTCCTAGCAGTCGTTGTTGCTGGATGTTCGCCGTCTCAAGACGGAGCTCCAAGTCGGTGCCTGACCTAAAAGGGAAAACACGATTGGTGGCAAGGTATCGAACTGGGATGTTTTGTGGAGCTTATGTAATGCCATGACGCGTGGTCACCTACTGAGATGGGATGGCGCAGGAGGTAGATCGAACGCCATGTTTCATCAATAGACATGGTCTCTCTTCTCCTCTTCCATCACGAGACGGATATCTGAGGCACAAACATCATCCACTACCATCTGTATACCTATCAATACTATTTATTCGAGTTCCCCAAGTCATCGATCCGTGTTACCTGCATCACATTACGATATCATCTTCGACATGTCTCGCTTCTCTCGTTACGACACCGACGAGGAGCGTCTGCCCGAGGGCATGACCCGCGTGGGCTATGACGCCGACACCCAAGTCTATACATTCCGCGACGCCGATGGCAGTTACTGGGAGAGCGCCCCGGGCAACCAGTACGGTCGTCTGACGCGGGTTGGAGACGCAGACCCCGAAATCGAAGATACCGAGCCCTTCCTCGGATTCGACACGCCGTCAAACAAGCACCATCAGCAGCTCTCATGGCGTTCAGAGATGCGGCCCTTCCTCAACTTTGGAGTCCTGATTGGTTTGTGCCTCATTCTGCTCTTCTGGTTCCTTCACTGGGGTGCCAAGTCGGACGATGGGACATTGGTGACCTGCCCGGAGGGTACGGCGAGTTACGTTATCGAAAACGGCGATACGTGCTGGGCGATTGCGGACAAGAATGGCCTGAAGGTGGACGATATCCTGGGCAACAACGCCGGCCTGAACTGCGATGCTCTTGGTGTGGGTGAGACCATCTGCTTGCCGAGCAAGCAGGGAGACGAGGGCAAGGAGGAGGCTAAGGAGGAGGCCAACGCCTGATCCTGCCCTCTGTTATCCTGGTCGGTTCTCATCTCGCGTTTCAAGATGTCAGGCACCAGGCGGCGGTCGTGGCAAGAGGGGGAGACTGTGATTCACAACTGCGTTACAGCACTGGACGCAAGGACTGGTAAACATGTTTATAGGTTGTCCTGATCATTGACTTTGGGTTATTGCTTTGTGGAAAAGGGGAAACTGGGTATTTAATGTTTGAGAGGCAGATAGGACCCCACGAGAGCTCGTTTTCAGGTCGGCGTATCGCCCTTTTCGGTGGTACCAGGTTCATGGCTTTGGCGTCTGAGCGCTTTATCTTCTTCGACATTATTCCTGATCGAGAAGCTAACTTACTATTTTCAACCAAAAAGTCCCACGCATGTTCAAGACCTTTGTTGTCTTTTGCCGCCCAACACCGTTCAGAGTCACGAGCGCGACGACCCGGCCATGTCGGAGAAGGCGACGAACCAGATATCAAGGCAAAGTGGTCGGACTAGGAGAAAAGGCCTGATGCGTTGGAAAGCTGACATGGAACTGATCGACGTTGGGCGTTTGTCTCCGGAGGTTGATGATCATAGGGAGGCGATTCTGGGTAGGCGCTCTTCAGGAGCGGGAGCGTCGGATAAGGTCTATGATGGTGTTTTTTCTTTTTGGGCGAATTGGCTTGGGACGTGTAACGATGATTATGAAGATTGGACATACCTAACTTACTGACTGACGTCTTTATGGCTCACAAGATGAAGAACGTGGTTGGTGAAAACATTATGATATGGACGTTGGGTTCCAGTAAAGCGTGGATCATTATTGATGACATAAGCGATGGAAAATGCTTCTTTCGCATGAACCACAATCTTGAAAGAAGTTCGGGCAAGACCACAAACAACGTAGCACAACAGACAGTTGCTACGAAGTACAAAGTGGTCCGACTTTGGTTTGCAGCAGCTAGTTACCACTACTGCTGCTGAGACGCGGAGCAACTGCCTGGCTCGGACGATACTGACAAGTGGTGTCACATGGAAGTGATAGGTATGGTATGGTTCCGCCGTGGAGTTTATGGAGATGTTCTAATTGGACAAACAAACATCTGGACCCTGACTCTGGGCGTTGGACAGAGGGCACGGTTGGCGCGGGTCACTGAGACCAAGCCGTCGACAGCAGAGGGATTGAAGGGAGGAGAATTGAATTGAATTTGCCCGTGATACCTTCTTATCGTGTTTCCATCGGACAATGTTGGACAAGTGCCTGTTCAAAGAGCCCGGCGGTGTAGGGCCCTTGCATAAAGAAATACATGCTGGGGAGTTGACTTCACCTTCGGCCTCACATTGACCCGCGATCACTGACTGGCAGAAAAAAAAAAAAAAAAAAAAAAGAAAACCCCGCGCTTGACAACAACGACGTGTAAACAAAGGGTCTTCGGTGCCAGTCTTCGAGGAGGGGTACAGACAAAGGAACCCTTGACAGTTTTGGGCAGCTACTGGAAATTATGCCCAGTCTTGCTCTTCTTTCTCCATGCTTGTTGAAGAAGAAGCGGGGCTAACGAGTCGTCGAGTTTTTTTTTCTTCTATGCTAATTTGCTGCGTCCGCCCCAGATAAATTTTTCGGAGGTGGTGCCTTGTCCCTCCTCGCAACACTTCTTTCTTCTCTTCTTCTTTTTTTTCTTTCTCTTTCTTCCATCGACACACAAAATCCCCTCCGGATTTTTTCCTGTTTTCTTCCTTCGTCACGTCTGCTTAAGATCTCGGCAGGCCGAACGAGCAAGAAGTCATGGACAAGGAGAAGCTTGCCCAGCTGCTCCAGGGGAGTCAAGTCCGTAAGTTGCTCTGATCCCCCCTTCACCAATCGAGGGAGGAATTGAGGGAGCTCAGAAGGTCTCTCCATTCCTCTCCTCATCGTTCGGCCACGTGTGGAAGAATCCATCGCTAACATAGCACTCTTCCGCGTAGCCAACACGGAGCAGGTCAAGGCCGTCACCGCCGAACTCCAGAAGAACTACTATAGCAAACCCGAGTCCCTGCTCGCCCTGATCGAGATCGCCCTCACCCATGGTGAAACCGGTGTCCGACAGCTTGCCTCTGTCCAGGCCCTGCGCCTGGTACCCAAGTACTGGGCCCAGACCGCCCAGCGTGAACTCGCCCGCACTCACATCCTCGAGGGAACTCTCAAGGAGACCACCGCCAGTGTCCGCCACTCTCTTGCCCGTCTCGCGGCTGGCATCGTCAACACCGACGTCGAGATTTCCGAGGGAGAGGATTTCCTGAAGCAGCTGCTTCCCCTCCCCAACAGTGACAATGTTGTTGCCCGTGAAGTCGGTTCTTTCCTCCTCTATGCCATGCTGGAGGAGCAGCCCACCCACTTCTCCGACTACACCCATCAGCTTCTTCAGCTGATGGCTGCCCGTGTTGAGGATCCCGAGAGCAAAGAGGTTCGCATCAACATGGTCCGCGCTATTGGTGCCATCATTCCCAATATCGAGCCCGAGGCGGACCCCCAGGCCATCAAGGCTATTCGCAAACTCATCCCTAGCCTCGTCAACATCCTCAAGGCAACTGTCGAGGCGAGCGACGAGGAGAGCTACCAGGTCGTCTTCGAGGTCTTCCAGTCGTTCGTCAACTACGATTCTTCCCTCCTCGGCAGCCACTTGGGCGATCTCGTCCGGTTCATGCTTGACCTGGCTGGAAACACCAATGCTGAAGATGACGCCCGTGTTCAGGCCGTCGCCCTCCTCATTGAGATCGTTCAATTCCGCCGCATGAAGATTCAGGGTATGCAGGGCATGGGTGGCGAGCTCATGGTCAAGGCCATGCACCTAATCACCGAGCTTGACACAGACGACGAGGATGAGGACATTACTCCTGCTCGTACGGCTATCAGCCTCGTCAACGTTCTCGCTACCGAGCTTCCTCCCCGCCAGGTCATTGTCCCTCTTCTTGAGCAGTTCCCTAGCTTTACCGCAAACCAAAACCCCAAGTTCCGTATGGCTGGCATGCTCGCCCTGGGCAACGCCGCCGAGGGTGCTCCCGATTTCATCTCTACCCAGCTCCAGCCTCTTCTCCCTACCATCATCAACCTCCTTTGCGACTCTGACGCTGAGGTCCGTCATGCATCTCTTGTTGGGCTGATCCACCTCGCTGAGGAGATGAGCGACGAGATGGCGTCTCACCACGAGCCCATCATCTCCGCCATCCTGAAGAATCTCGAGGCTGCCGCTCAGGGTACTCCCGACAAGAAGAACGTCAGCATCATCCGCTGCTCTTGCGCCGCTCTCGACACCATGGGCGACGGCATTGACACCCAAATCATGGCCCAGTATGGCCCCAGCCTGGTTGGGCCCATGATCCGACTCCTCGAACACGAAGACAACGGGATAAAATCTGCGGCTGCTTCTGCCCTCGGTGCCATCGCATCCTCCATGGAGGGCGCTTTCCAGCCCTATTTCAACGATGTCATGGTTGCTCTTGGCAAGTTTGTTGCCATCAAGGACAGCACCGAGGCCATGGATCTCCGAAGCGCAACCTGCGACAGTCTGGGCCGTATTGCCATGGCAGTCGGAGCCGAGGCCTTCCAGCCCTACGTTATGGACTTGATGACAGCCAGTGAAGAGGCTCTCGGACTCGACAACACTCGTCTCAAGGAGACCAGCTTCATGTTGTGGGGAACCCTGTCCAAGGTCTACAAGGAGCAATTCGACCACTTCCTTGCTGGTGTATTCAAGGGCCTCTTCGCCTCACTTGACTTGAAGGATGAGGAGCTCGAGCTTGATGGCGTTGATATCAATGAGGCTCTCGTCATTGGTGGCAAGCGGATCAACATCAAGGCCCCTAGCTCTCAGGAGGACATGACTATCGCCGCTGACGGTGAAGATGAGCTGGACTTGGAAGCCCTCGAGGGCCTCGAGACCGTGACCGCCGTCGCACTCGAGCAGGAGATTGCTATTGACACTCTCGGCGACGTCATCTCCAACTCTTGCAATAGCGCCAACCTCGAGGTATATGTTGAGCAGACCATTGCCAAGGTCATCCCCTTCACCGATCATACCTACGAAGGCTGCCGAAAGACGGCCATTTCTACCCTCTGGCGCGTGTATGCCCGCGTTTTCGAAGTCTGGGAGCAGGGCGCCGGTGTCAAGTGGACGCCCGGTCTTCCTCCCAAGCACACTCCTCCCACCTCTCTCATCAACATCGGCCAGACTCTCTACAAGTCCACCATGGAGAACTGGTCTTATGATCCCGACCGGTTAGTTGCCCCCCCCCCCTAATCCCATTTTTGCGTTTTCGTTTTTGTTTTTGCCAAAATGATGAATACCTCGCGTTATACCCAGCTCACTCAGACGCAAATTGCGGTTGCTGAGAACACGTTTGATCTACTTCTGATTATGGCTCTTTTTTCTTTCCCTTTTGGGACCTCTTGGAAGCTCGACATTGGAGACTGGTCTAATACCGAAACAGGACGGTCGTGATCGACATCAGCCGCAACGTCGCCGCCACTCTCAAGGCTTGCGGTCCCGCCATTCTGGTTGCTCAGGAGGGCATGCTTCAGGAGATGGTGTCTATCCTCGGCCTTCTCATTACCCGATCGCACACCTGCCAACAGGATCTTGGCGATGAGGAGACAGAGCAGGAGATCGATGGCATCTCTTCTGAGTACGACTGGCTCACCGTTGACACTGCTCTCGACGTTATCGTTGGACTGGCTGCTGCACTTGGCCCCGACTTTGGCGAGCTCTGGAAGGTCTTCGAGAAGCCTGTTCTCAAGCTCGCCAGCTCCACCGAGGACCTGCACCGCTCGACGGCTGTTGGCGTGATTGCTGAGGTGGCCAAGTTCACTGGCCAGGCCATCTCTCCTTTCACCACATCCCTTGGCAAGGCCCTCATTCGACGACTTTCTGACCCCGACCTGTTGACTAAGTCTAACGCTGCTTATGCTCTCGGCCTCGTTCTTCTGAATTCCACCGAAACCTCCACCACCTTCCCGCTCTACCCGACAATCTGGGAGAAGCTAGAGCCACTTCTGACTCTGCACGAGATGCGCGTCACTGACAATGTCGCTGGCGCTCTCTGTCGTATGATGATCAAGCACCCCGACAACGAGTTCGTTTCTCAGGCTCTGCCCTCGGTTATCAGTGTCCTTCCCCTCACGGAGGATTATGAGGAGAATGCGCCCATCTTCGAGTGCATTTACAAGCTCTGTACGTATAACAACACTCTCATTTCTCAAGCCCAAGCTAACCACCGCCTCAGACGAGCTCTCCAACCCTACCGTTGAGCAGCTTACTCCTCAGCTCATTGGCATCTTCGAGAAGGTCCTCAGCCCCCCCGAGGAGCAGCTCGAGACTGAGACCCGCGAGGTGCTACAACGTACTGTGCAGGTCCTCTACGGAGCCAAGGCCGACCTTTTCGCAAACAACCCCGGTCTGCTGAAGCTGGCTGGTGCTCAGTAATTTCTTCTTTTTTCAACGATACACCGACGACGATCTGGACGGGAAAAGTAAAAGCGATGAACCCAACGCTAAGTGGGACACGAGGATTATGATTTTGATGACGAGGTAACTCAACGCACATACAACCACTTTGACCGCGTGTCGATAGAGTATATACGTGGGAGGTCTCTATGCTGTTGATTTGTTTATTTTGAATGGCA
The DNA here is from genome assembly GCA_013623725.1 of Fusarium robinianum. NCBI lineage: Eukaryota > Fungi > Ascomycota > Sordariomycetes > Hypocreales > Nectriaceae > Fusarium > Fusarium robinianum. The sequence continues at coordinate 5,007 of JABFFI010000171.1, read as the reverse complement.
CTGTTTACGGAAAACGGATCGGGAAGATGCTTTTATGAGGGATGATGAATTAGGGAACGCGCAATACCCATGGCGAAAATAGGGGGTCGAATGGGGATTGCGAAGTAGGGATTGACAGAGAACCCTTTTGATACCGATGGCTGACGACGAATTGATGCTCTGAAATATCACCTTGACTGTCTGAACTGATGTTTTGGTGACGTGATGCATGTATGGCGTGTTGGACAAGGTGACGACTAGCTGTGTTGTTGAATCTTGGTTCATTCATACTAACAGTAGCCAACCATCCTAGACACCAAAATGAAGTGAACATCCCAACCTGCCACGCCCCAAATCCTCAAACACAAAAACTAAAGAACGCCAATTTGGATCAAATAATAACTCCGCATCCCCCTCATCACCATATCCTCTTCGCAACCATCTCATACCTAAACACCCCGTCAAAATCCCCATCCCTCTTCTTCTCCCCCTTATCTACCCTCTTCCCCCCTCCCGGTCCCTTCCCACCCTTGAGCCCCTCCGTCTTATCCGCATGAATCCATCGCTGCCTCTCCTCCCCGACCTCTACGTGTCCGAAGCCGCCGACGCGTCTCCCGCCAGGGGTGTCGAAGGACTCGCGGTCGGCCTGGCCGCGGGCGACGAGGTGTTCGGCCTGCTTCATGCGGGCGTAGCGGTTGCGGGAGAACTTGAGGAGGAGCATGCCGAGGAGGAGTTTCAGGATCAGGAGGACGAGGAAGGCGATGAAGAAGACGAGGATCATGGTGGTGGCGGCGATGGCGTCGTCCGAGGTCCATGAGTACCAGGGGCGGGAGTTGAGCGGGGAGCCGTAGGGGTAGCCGTAGGTTGCGCGACCGAGGGAGTCGCGGATGAGGGTGTCGAAGCGGTTGAGGGCGGCGATCATGGCGGGGGAGGGAGAGGCGGATTCTTCGGTGAGGGAGGTTTGGGTTGATTCTGGCATAGGCATGGGGAGGTGGGTGGAGAGGAGCATGTGGTAGGTCTGGATGGAGGCGCGGATGAAGAGACATGAGAGGGGGATGACGGCGAGGCCGAGGCGACGGGTGAGGGAGGGAGTCATGAAGGCCTAAGGGGGTCAGTTTGTGTGTATGTTTGACAGGACTCAGGGGGTGACGGGACGTACGTTGGTATAGTAGTCCTTGCAGAGGACATCGAGGATACGGCTGTAAAATGCGGGCTTGATATTGTTAAACTTGGTCACGTAGGCGTGCTTGATAGTATCAACAAGCATCTCACTCCCAATGACGATGAGGAAGGGCGACAGGACCTCGCCGGACATTATCCAAGAAGGCAACACCGTAAAGCTATGAGGCAAGATAGATGGGTTATGCAGCGGCAACGCCCCCGTCGCCTCGTCGAAGCTGGACTCGGAGCCCGCGCCGGGAATCGACAAGCCCCCGACCTCGACGACGTTGCGCATACCTATGATGAATAGCATGATCCACAGCTGGAAGCGCTCGACGATGTCGGCGCAAGTGAGCTGGAACAAGTTGTCCTTTTCAAAGCGCTTGAAGACGGTGCTCTTGATCTCGACGAACTGGTTGGAGAGCAGCAGCGTCAGGAGGGCGTTGGAGTACGAGTTCACAGCCACGTTGAGCGTGATGACCTGGTAATACAGCGCGACAGAGTGAAGGCAACAATAAGCAAGGGCGAGGAGAAACATGCCGAGCGGGAGGAGGACCTTGGACCGGCCAGAGGGGTTGCGGGAGAGGGTTTCGGTGCTGAAGAGGCACTCGAGGATGTCCTGGCCGAGGGCTGAGAGTAGGCGATCGCTGACTTCGAGGATGTTGTATATGACGTAGAGCTTGATGGCTGATTGAGCGCGGATGAAGTGATACATGCGACTCGCGTCGAGGGTCATGAGAGCCATGGAGCTACAGATGATGACGGCGCCCTGGAGCAGATCGGCCTTGTGGAAGGCGGACAAGTTGGAGGGTATTGATTTGGTACGTCTATGTCGAAATATTCCCCCTCTCTTCGCGTGGGAGTTTCGCCCTTGTCCGGGAGGCTTCAGGTGACCGTTCCCATTAGCTCTCAAGTCTGAAGTTCCGTTCTCTGAAAGTCCACGAGTTCTACTCTGGCTACGAGACCTTTCATCATCGGAGACATCGCTAGGTAGAGGAGTGTGGCTCGTCCGTCCTCGTCGCCAAAGCCGACCGAGACCGTACCAGACGAAGTCGACTAGCCACTTGACTTCCTTGACGACCACATAGGCCCACCATCGGACAAGAATGCCGAGAGCAAGAAAGAAGCGCATGGGGAGAATGGTGAAGTTGTAGAGCCAGGCGTCTAGGCAGGCCAGGGCGCCAAAGTGAAGAGTGCATTCGAGGAAGGGAGGGAGGAGGAGCACGTTCTTGAGGCGCTCGAACTTGACGGCGCTGGACTCGTATGGAATATCATAAGCGTGGGATTGGTGGATGTAGAGTGGACTCGGTCGCTGGGCAGCTAGTTCGAGCTGTAGATGCGTAGGTAGCGACATGGGCGGGAGCGGGATCATTGGAGGTATGGGTGATGGTGGGCGTAGGCCAGAGTCAGTCTGTTGGATGGGGATGGCCGTCGCTGGAGTCGAGCGGGGACCTAGTATTGGCGAGGTCGCACCCAAGCTGTCGACGTTGAGGTGAAGAGAAGGCGGACGGGCTGTGGCGTGGAAGGAGGAGTATCGCCGTGGGGATGCCGTGCTCGAAACAATACCATCGCTGGCGAGGATGCGGTTTGTTGGTGGTGTAGATAGAGTCCTTTGGGCGGGGGATGGACGACGTTGAATCTCACGATGGAAGTCATGAGGGCTCCAAAGACCACCACTACCTCCTCCGCCACCAGTGCGGGCTTCAACAGCAACCCCATTAGGTTGGAGAGAGGGAAGCTCTGAGGGCGATCGTAGGTCTGCATGGCGGAGCATGGACTGACGGATGGCCTCGCGCTGGTCAGTCAAGAGAGCAGCGGCATCTTGATCGATAGAGTGACGCTGAGGAGCAGGCGCGACAGGGAGGGATTCGGGAGAGTTTGTGAGCCGCTGCATCTCGCTAGCAGAGAGGCGACGGACATTGGGGTTGGTGGTGTTACTGATAGTACTGCTGCGACTGGCTCGCCCCGAGTGCGTCGTTGCGATGTCCGTTTCTTTGTCGGTTCCGTTGCTCTTCTCTGCGCCTTCCTGGCCGTGTTTCCCATCCTCGCCATCGTCCGCTATTCTTGGTCGCCGAATTCCTTCCACCTCTGTTTCCTCTTCTGGTCCATCATCTTCGTCTTCGATCGCTGGCTCCGATATGGACGATGAGTTGGAATCCGCGCGACCCAGGCTTGGGCTCTGACGAGAGCCATCCTCGGAGGAGCGTTCTTCCTCTGATAGAATAGTTGGCAGTTTCGGTCTCGATTCTAAAGGCGCAGCTGTCGAATCTTTTGCGCCTTGGAGAATAAAGTCTGGATGCGAGGGTTGAGAAGGGGAAGGAGACTCGGGGGTTAGATGCGGTGGGAGTTTGTGGGAATTGCTCGAGTCGACGGAGGCGGCCATGACCAAGACCCAGGCCTATGAAGCATGGCTGTCGGTCGATGCGAAAAGAAGGGCGTCGTCGCGGCGTGGTAGAGATTGACCAATCGACGAGGATCAGGTCTTGACTACGGTGTAAAGGGGGGGGGGGTTTCCTGCAGACGATCAGGATCGAGTCGGATGGGTTTGTGTGGTGGATGCGGGATGCATTGGTCGAATTCGACGTGCACTTTCGAGGGAAGTGGAGGAATAAATGACCGATTATTTCATCATGGCCCGGGGGACGGGATTGGGGGCCCGGTGGTTGGTTGGTGGGCGCCACAGTGGAGTTTATAGCCCCTGAGCGCCGCGGCGGGGGTGAAGCCCAGTGAAACTTGGGGCTGTGTGGGCCCACGGGTCCCTGAAAGTTAGTGGAGTTCTCGGCAGGGCCCAGCCACACGACGGGCATGGCTGGCTTGAACTGCCGACGTGCTCCTCCCATTGTGTTCAACCTCAGTATGGATGCTCAGTCAGTCCATCTACCGAGATAAACCTTCTTTCATCTTCTGCTATATATATATTATTCATCCCCGCTAATCGAATTTCTTTTAAATATTTCATCTAGGGCTCTAAGTATTGCATGAATGCTACCTATACTTTTGTCCTGGAATTTTAGGTTACTTCCACACCTCGTGCCCGCTCACTCGTTCGTGCCTGCCATAATCACGACAATACCAAATAATACTATTCAATTCCTCCTAAATAACCATAAAACCCTACATATTTATTAGGTAAGATACTAAATAACCATAAGACGTTCCTATACCTAAAATCTTTATTATTTAGAAATAACTTTAGTAAAAATTTATTATTTCTCTTTAAAGTAGGGATAATTTTAGGTGATGCACTGGGAGGTGTTGTCAGCCTTTGGCGTATTATATCCGGGTAGAATCAAAACAACCTCTTCATCTCCATAATCTTTTTGTTCTTCATCAGTTCGCCTACCCCCAACTCCCGCTGTCATGTGCCGATTTCCCCTCCTTTGACTCCTCTAAGCGAACAATACCACATTATGGGACAAATGGAGGATCATCAGTTGTCCCACAGCAATCCGGTTGGTTCCAGGAAAGAAACTGCTGGTTCCTCCAGGAAAGGACTCAGGCGCTAGGGAAACGCTCCAGGCCCGTCGTTTCTTCAGTCATCTCCACAGAGGACTGCCCAGCTCCTAGTTCGGTCACCTGTCCCTGTTGCGTCTGCGTTCTCTCGGCTGGTTTCTTCGGCGACGAGTTGCTAGGTGATGATGTAGCAGGAGGCGGGATCGTTGGAGGCGGGCCCTTTGGGCGGTTAGTGGTGTCTCGCAAAACAAAATCATCGGGAGGCGGGATGTTTGGTGACGGATTCCTTGGGGGCTCTGGGAGCTGGGTGGTCTCTCGTCAAGGAAGGTCATCTCGCAGCTGGAAAGCGGGCAAAGGACGAATAACCGGCGATTACGATGTGCTTAGTTAGCAGGCAGAGCACTTGTTGAATTG
>JABFFI010000170.1:1378-11565 GCA_013623725.1 Fusarium robinianum | reverse complement strand
TCCCCTTTAAGGCTCCTTTAATTATATAATCAGCCTAATCTAGCTTTAAGGTTTAAATAATAAAAATGCCTTATTTAAGTTAATTTAATATATCCCCTTAGCTTAAAAAGACTTTAATCTTTTTAATTTATTTTTTAAAATATTATTATTTTTATAAATATTATTCTTAATCTTTAAGCTTTATTTTATTATTTTACCTTATAATTAAGGTATTTAATAGATATTTCTTTTTCTAATTACTTATTAATAATTTTATAATTTTTCTATCCCTTCTCTTAATATATAATAAACTTAAATTAAAGGCTTATTTTTTTTATTATATTTATTATTTTATATTTAAGGTAATTATTAATAGAGATTATTTATTAATTATTCTTTTTTTTAAATCTTTATTTATAAAAATAAATTACTTTTAATTATTTTAAATTATAATTCTAAGATTTAGCCCTTAATAAATATTTTTTTTCTCTTTTTTATATTTAATTTATTTTTTAAAGTTTCTTTTAATTACTTTAAGTCTCTTTTAATTATTTTTTAAATTAATTTTATATTATAAGATAAGAGATAATATTAGACTTATTTTATATTTTATATTTCTTTTTAAATTTAACTTATAAGTTTCTTTTTTAATTATATTAATTATTTTTAAAATCTTTTAAAAAAGATTATTAAAAAGTAAATCTTTATTTTTATTTTTTTTTTATTTTAATCTTATTTAATATATATAAATACTTTAAAATATTCCTTTAGGGTATTAAATATATCCTTATATTAAGTCTAAGTATTTTAAGCTTTAGTTATATATTAAAGCTTTATAATTATAATTATTTTTTTTTATTTTATAATTTATATATTTTAATTAATTTTATTATTTAATATTTTATTTAATATTTTAAAATAATATTTTTAAGTTTATTTTTACCTTTAATTTTTATTTATAATATATATTATTTTAAGATTTAAGAAAAATAATAATATATTATTATATTTTTTTAATTTATTTATTATTAATATATAAAACTTAATATAATATAAGTTAATTATTTTAATTATTTAATTAAAGATATAATTAATATTAATTATTTATTTATTATATTAATTATTATTAGTTTAATATAAACTTAATTTTATTTTATATATTTATTAATCTTTAGATAATATCTTAAAGTATATTTTTATAATATATTTATTATATTTAAAGCTTATTTATTATAATCCTTTAATAATAGCTTACTTTACCTTATAATTATTAATTTTAGGTCTTTATAATTTTTTAATTTATTAGATTTTAAATTTATTTAAATTATTTAAATAATATAACCTTTCTTTAATTATTTTAATAATATAAGCTTATTTAAAGAAATCCTAATTATTTAATTTATTTAATATATAGGTTTTTTTATTTATAATAGAGAATATTATATTAAGATTAGTTTTATTAAAATAAGATTTATCTTAATAATTATAATTACCTTAAAGAAAAATAACTTTAAAACTTTTAATTATTAAACCTATAATTAAATAATTAGAATAATTAATTATTCTTTATTTTTTTATTTAATAATTTCCCCTCTTTTAAGGCTATTGACCTAGGCTAGTCCCCTTTGAGGCTCTCTTAATTATGTGATTGGCCTAATCTAGCTCCGAGGTTCGGATGATAGAAACGCCCTGCTTGGGTCGGTTCAACAATACCTGCCCAGATGTCCTTTCCAATAGGTCCGTTGATCTGAAAGGCTTGGAACCGCGCCACATTGTTCAAGATCTTCCTCTCGGTATCCGGGCTTTTCTCCCCGGCGAAAGACTGCATATAAGACCCTAGCACTTCAAGGTCTTCGCCTGTGAGGAGTACCCTTCCATCTGAGGACGGTTAGAAATCTGTGATTAGGCCATGGTTGTACACGTACCTTGCCCCCGGCCCTCAATCAGTCTCATGATCTTAAGGCCCTTGTCCTTTCCTAATCTTGCCCGAAGGACGCCGTCAATTCTTTTGACACTGGCGGTATCCACATAGGTGACACCCTTCTGATCTTTCACGAGGCCAACTGCAACCACTTGAATGAATATGCTTAGGGAACTCTTCGCCCCTTCAAGATCGTTGAGGATTTTGGCTATTCTTTTCTCGTCTCCCGGTCCACTAAACAGTTGATGAAAAAACTGGCGTCCGCGAGGCTTGTGTGCAGGATTGATGTCACTGATCACGCTCTGGAGTTCCTGGGTGGAGAGTTGGATCCTCTCAAGTTGACTTGCGACTTTCGGGGTGCACAAAGTCTCTTCATCGCCGACGATCTCGACAATGCTTTTGATTCTCTCAAGCTTATCTTTTAGGTCCTTAAAAACAAACGGGAGGTCTTTCTGTTGTCGGTATGCCTCACTAAGGCTTTTTAAGATAGAAATAACTGCCTCCAGCACAGCCAAGACCGAAACAGCTAGCTCCAATCCAGACTACAAGGAATATTATTAGCTCATGCTATGAAAAGAACGAAATAGTCGAACTATTGTAATTTTCTCAGATTAACGGTAATTTTGAATATAGGTCTGGCAATAATGAGTTTTCAGAATCCTGTTTGTCACGGATGCAATACACAATAATATTAGTTCAGAGACGAGCAGACGGTCGATACTAAAGAAGAAAACGCCTCTACAAGAGGACCCTCGCAAACCCCTTTTATATCATGGTCCTCTTAGCCAACATGTCCTTGGCTGCGGCAAGGCATTACGGGGTATCAATCGCGGTCTCACCAATTAAAAAAGGTAAAATATACTTCGTATTCGCTAAATTTGCCCAAGCAAGGCGGAGTGGCACCACCGTGATGCCTTACCGCAGCGGCGTAGCCAAGAATACACCTTGGTTCCCTATTGCATGAGCTGAAAAACTTGTGAGGGTCATAGACAATTTTAGGAGCATCTGTTGGTTAGAATCTCAAAGGCTGAAACGCTTTGGTCATCCCAGCTGAGCAAATTTTGTTGCCGGAGGTTACAGCAGTTCCACCCGCACATCCTTGATCCATTTACTCCGTCCGGAGGGCAATTTTAAAAGTCCTATCCCAGGCTAGAAGCGCCGCCTTTACTAACCCTTATTAATACTAGAAGATATAATATTATCAAACGGGTTTAATAATTACCTTCTATAGCCTTAGGGAGCAATAAAACCTTAAGAGATTTGCTAAGGACTAATAGGCCGCCATTTTGGTGCTCTATTATAAAGAGATATATAGAGGCAATAAAAGCAATATAAGCCGCCTAAAGTATTAAAGTCTCGCTAGGCTGAGAAGCTGCTTTCTTATTAGCCTGTTTATTTCTGTGGCTTAAAGCCCTAGATAAGACTTGTAAGATGGCCCTCTATCCTCCCTAGACTATCCTCACGGAATTTTTAACTAGAACTATTTATTGCCTCCCACCAAACTCGAGACTGCCCTGGGAAAGAGACCGTAGGCTACGTCCCCACGACCTAGCAATTTATACTACCTTTCCTTTGGCTTAGGGGGGAGTAGTGTGTAATTGAGACATGGAATCCAGCAGACCCATATCTTCATCGAAAGGAAACATTGCGCTGCCCTTTTCGGCTCAGATCAACGCGCCAATCACAATAGGTAAGTTGACCCTGATACTGTTCGACATCTCTCTCACGCTTGGAGCTCGACACTAATGGCATATCTCACCATTAGGGGGGACGAAGACGCAGCAAGAGAAATTGAGAGATCTTCGCGACGAACTCTTGGACAGAACTGGACCTGTGCCATTCAGACGAGAAATTGCCAGCGGTACTTGCGAATGGATCCTGGAGAACGAAAATTTCAAGAACTGGCGTCAAAGTCCCAGTCAGCATCTATTATGGATTTGCGGCGGCCCTGGAAAGGGCAAAAGTCACTTAGCTACATTTCTTTGTGAAAACCTGGCTCAGAGCACCCAATCCAACTCGCCGCATATCTTAACCTTTTCCTGCAACAACTCGGACATCCGGCACAGCACTTCACTGGCGGTACATCTCAGCCTTCTGCACCAAATCTTGATGCTGAATAAGTCTGAAGCAGGCTTGCACAATGATGTTGCTTCCATTCTCCATGATCCGCACACAGACTTGAACGGAAAGATTCCACGTGGTGAATTTTGGCAGATTATCAGGGGATTCTTGATCAGTCGCGGCCTCGATTCCGCCCCGGACGACTCAGTCTCGCCTGAGCGCCAGACTTACTTCATTCTGGATGGTCTCGATGAATGTGACATTGAGTCAATTCGAGATTTAAAAAGAAAGCTCAACGAGCTGTGTTCAGTCAATAGCCGCCAGGGGAGAGGCCATTTCAAGGTCATTGCCCTTAGCCGTCCGTTAGCTTGCTTCAACAGCAACAAACCCCTGATAAACCTGGATGACAATCAGGTGTACCGCGAACGGATGCTGGCTGAAATTTGGCTTTTCATCGACTGGAAGATAAGAGCCGATTTCGAAAACAGAGAGCAAGACCTCGAGTCGCTAAAAACAATTCTATCTGAGCGCTCTAACGAAACATTTCTTTGGGTAGCATTGGCGCTGAAGCTGTTGGAAACCCACGACGAAAAACTAGAAGCAATCACAAGCGGCAATCCATCGGAAGCCCTAGACGGTCTTCTCCCGATTGGGCTGGAGTCAATATATAACCGTATTCTCCTAGAAGTTCTGAGTGGGAAATGCGCCGGACGCCCGAATTCTCGACCAGAAGACACCGCCAAGATCATCAGGCACGTTTGCGTGGCCTTTCGGCCACTGACAGAAGCAGAGTTGCAATCTGTATTCGGAATCTCTACCGGGCTCTCTCACAGTATCAATTGTTGTAGCCATATGCTGTCTGGAAGTCGGAAGTCGGGCCCCTTGACCCTAGTTCATTCTTCTTTGAGGGACTATCTTCAAACCGAGCCACGGATAACTGTACCCCCTTCGTGGGGGCATCGTCTATGGCCGGTCCTGTCATCGATAGTCAGCGTTCTGCGCTCGAGCGTGTACCGTGTCTACTTCATGGATTATGTCCTTCTTCTTGCGTTTCTGCTGCAATGCAGAGACTTCATGATCCGTTACCCCGCAATCCCGATTATTGTGTCCGCATCGTCCCTTCCTATCCTATGGAAGCGTAAGTGGTCAACAGCACTTAGTTGGCTTCTCAAAGTATTCCAAACCCTGCTTGATGTTTGCGTCTTTGGGATATTCATGGCCCCACTACAAGAAACCCACAGAGAGCTTTTCCTCGAGTCCATCAACTATCTGGTTGACCAAGATAAAGGCCTGCAGGCGGAACCAAACGAGAATTTTCGACGTGCAGGTGCTCTTTCAGACAACAAGCCTGCGAGTATAGATGAAACGCTGTCCCAGTTTAGGAACTACGCGTCCCTCTTCTGGTTTGATCATCTTTACTTCCTCTGCGAGGCTCGGAAAGGGGAGGATGGGGATACCAAACAAAGAATCAGTGCTCAAGTTTATGGAGACTTGTTTCCTGCATTGGCTGCGAAACTTGTCCTTCCGAGGCAAAGTCTTAGATGGCATACAGTCCATTAGACGGCTGAAGTATCTGTCTCAAGTACGTTCAGAATGTTCATATTTAGCTCACTTGTTGACATCCTTAGCGACCAGAAACCGAACGGTCAAGGTTATACTTGTGGGCGACTGATGGTGAAAGATTTATATCGCGGTTCGCCACCATCATCCAGCGGGCTTCTTTCCAGGTATACGGTGCGGCGCTTGTGTTCGCTCCTACGGAGAGCGTCGTGCGTAAAGCGCTCTGGGGGCAGGTTTTGCCATTTGTCAAGGATGTCAATGGCGTTCGAGATGACTGGAGCCCCTTTCTTCACGCAATGGAGGATACACATCCTGTCAGACACGTGGCGTTTTCTCCCAACGGAAATGTGATTGCTTCGAGTGCACAAGACCATACAATCCGGCTGTGGGACGCAGCAACTGGCACTCAGAAGATGATTCTTGAGAGATCTAACCTCCGCTTCGGACGAGTCATCTTCTCGCCTGATGGTAGAGAGATTGTCTCGGGTTCGCTCGATGGTATAATATGCTTCTGGTATGCACAAACCGGTGAATTGGTAAACAGCATCGAAACTGGTCAATCTGCAGAGCACATTGTGTTCTCACCCACCGAAGATATAATCGCATCCACATCTGTCGGACGATCAGTTCAGCTATGGAGTCGAAGAGGTGTCCTACAAAGGACGTTGGATACAGATGGCACACTCGGCTGTGCGGACTTCTCTCCCGATGGCCGATTCATTGTTTCTGCTTCGAAATTGGCCAAGATATGGGAAGTCAAGACTGGTTCATTGATACATTCAATGGGATCGGAAACCGGAGAAGAATCTGTCGTTTCATTCTCTCCTAACGGGAGTCTGATCGCTTCTGCTACGAGGAGAGTATTGTCCGCGTTCGAGAGAGGCTTACTTTTGTAGATCTATGGGAACACCAGGGCGTATTGAGGCCGATCACCTCTCCCGCATTCTCCCCTGTCAGCAAAGTGCTAGCATCCGTGTCTTGCGACTCTACGATACAGTTACGGAACGCGGAGACCGGGAACTGTTTGATCAGGCTAACCGGGCACGCATGGGTAGTGAAGGATGTGGCGTTCTCTCCCAACGGCAGAATGCTTGCATCAGCTTCCATTGATAAAACCGTGCGCTTATGGGACCCTACAATCAGGACCTCTGAGCCTGATCTAGCCGGGTTGACGAAACTTTTTGGCAGTCATCAATTAAATTTTGTCGAAATGGAAAGGTAGTGGCTGCGACCTTCGGTCGTGGTGGTCTCAAACGCTGGAATGTGGAGGCTCAAATCACTTCGCTTCCGACGGAGGGTTGTCCACCTGAAAACAGTTCAGACGTGTACCGAAGTGCATTCTCGCCACATGGCGAATTCTTCGGGTCAGTGTCAAAGGACAACATTATTCAGATCTGGAATCTTGAGAACGGCAAAGAAGAACTTAGCTTAGAACCTGAGGCCCGAGTCAAAGGGGTCGGCTTCTCTCAGGACGCTGGAACATTCGCATCGGTTTCGCTTGACGGCATACGACTCTGGGACTTGGGCAGTGGAGCGTGTGAGCATGTGTCGAAAGAAGGCATCGAAAGCAGCAAGGGATTAGTTGTCTTCTCCGCGATCGGAGACATGCTCGCGTTCGACGACGCTCAAAACTCCATTGGCCTATGGGACAGGATCACTAGCCAATCTCTTGATCGTTTGCTGGGCCACACAGATTACATCACAGCAATAGCTTTCTCCACTGACTTCAGGCTGGCCTCATCGTCCCAGGACCGGACGGTGCGCCTCTGGGCCATTACAAGTGGGCAGTTATATGCGACTGTTAAACACCCCACGCACACATGGACGTCAGTCGCTTTTGGATCATGCAACATGTCAGTGGTTGCGTCTTCTCGCGACTCTCACGTTTGGTTTTACGATTGGGTATCTGGAGAGTCTACAGGCGGGCTCGAGCTTGGTCAGATTGTGAGAAGACTATCTTACTCAGAGTGCGGGACGTACCTTGAGACTAATTTTGGTGTAGTAGATCTCGGGCCTGGATCTAAAGCTATATAGCAGGAGGATTGGCGATGCCCTCAGGTATTTATTAATATAGATTGGATTTTTAAAGAGGGGGAGAGGATTTTATAGATTCCTTTAGATTATCGGGCTATTTATGCTGCTTTTTTTAGTAATTTACTAGTTTTAGGCTTTAGATCTAGCTATATAGGTTTTATTAGATTCTAAGATAACTAATATATTATTAATAATATATAGGTAATTATTTTAAAGTTAGGGTTAGCCTCTTTATATTATAATAAATATAAAGGACTAGGTAATAGCCTAAAGTAGAACTAGAGGGGGAAAATACTTAGCTATTAATAAAACTAATATAACTAAGCTTTAGTTTTAAAAGATTTATAAAGAACTAATATATAAATTAAATTAATCTTAGAAAATATATTATTATATAAGCTATATTTATTATTACTTTTTATTATATTTTATCTTAGCTGTTAACTTATAATTTAATTATATTAAATATCTTTTATTTAATATATTATTAAATATAATATTTTTATTTAAACTTTATATATATTTTTTTTCTTAATATAAACCTTATTATAATTAATTTATTACTTAGAAATTTATTATATATTAATAGCTTATATTTAAAAAAATATTATATATCTTTTAAATAATATATTAATAAAAAATTATTAATATTAATTTTAAATAAAAAATAATATTTAATAATAATTAAATAAAAAAAAATATTTAAAAAATATAATTTATATATTTAAATAATTTATAATATATAAATTTAAAATATATAATAAATTATAAATTAAATTATAAATTTTAAATTAATTTATAATAATATTATATAATAATCTTATAAGTTTTTATATAATTAATATATTATTATATTTAATATATAATTATATATTTAAATTATAATATAATATTTTTTTTATTACTTTTTTTTATATTTAATTTTTATAATTATTTTATTTAATATATAATTTTTATTTTTTTTTTTATTTTATTTTATTAATTAAAATAAAAAAATTTAAAATTATTTATAATTAAAATAATTAAATTATTTAATATATTTTTATATTAAAAAAATAATTAATTAAATAAAATAAAAAAATATTTTATTATAATATTTTAATAATAAATAAATTAAGAATTATAAAAAATATAAAAATTTTTATAATTATTAAAATTTAATTAATTAATATTATTAATAATATTAATTAAAAAAGATTTTTTTTTATTATTATTAATAAAAAGTTTTTAAAATTTATTAAATATTTTTAAAATTTAAAAAAAAATTTATTTAATATATTTTTTAATTTCTTATAATATAATAATTTAATATTAAATAATCCTATTTTATAATTTATATTATAAACCTTAAAGGGTTATTAATTTAATTTAAATTAAAATAAAAAATTAATTTAAAAAAATAAATTAATAATTTATTTTTTTATTAATTAAATTTATAATAATTCTTAATATTATAAAAATTAAAATAATTAATTAAAAGAGGTTTTTTTATTAAATCTTAAGTCTTATTAATAGCTTATAGCCTAAGGTATTAATTATTTAATTAGCTATAATATATATATTATATTAGCTATAATTATTAATTATATTATAATTTTAATTATATTAGGCTAGAAACTAAGCTAGGTTAATAAGCTAATATAATAGCTAGCTATATAACTAGCTATAGTAAAGTTAAAGGCCCCTATTAATTAATTATTATATATAAACTAAGAGAGTATTAATTAGAGATTTTATATTTATTAAAGGTTTTTTTTTTTATAATTAATTATAACTATTATAGCTATAAGCCTCCCTTTTTAAATTATAATAAATTAGCTTTATATTATATAATATTATATTATATAGCCTAAGGGTATTATATTAGGGTATTCTTAATTATAATTATAAAAACTTTATTTAAGTAAATAGCTTATTAATAATAAAAATTAAATTATCTTTAAAGAAAATTTTTTTTTTTAAATTTATTAATTTTTATAATAAATTAATTATTTATTTTTATTTTAATAAATATTTAATATATAATTAAAATTAATATAAATAATAATAAATTTTATATTTTTATTAATAATTATAATATATATAAATTAAATTATTAATAATTTTTTAATTTAATTAATTTATTTATAATTAATATAATATTAAAAATATTATTTTATTATTTAATTTATTTTTTTATTTTTTTATAATATATTATAAAAAACTTATAATTAATTTTAATATATTTTATAAATTTTAATTAAAATTTAAAAATAAAAAATAATTTTTATAAATATTTTATATATTTTAATATATTAATTTTTTATAAAAATTAAAAATAATTTTTTTATAAAATTATTATATAATTATTAAAAATTATAATAATTTATATAATTTATAATAATATTTTTTTTTTATATATAAATTATATTTTTTATTAATTTATATAATAAATTTTATAATTTTAAAAAATTTATATATTATTTTAATTTATTTAAAGATTTTATTAATTTTTTAATAATTATATAATAAATTTAAAATTTAATTTAATAATAATTCTTTAAAAATTAATATTTAAATTTTTTAAATATATTAAAAATAATTAAAAAATTTTTATTATAAATAAAATATTTAAATTTTATTTTATATAATT
>JABFFI010000169.1:0-53339 GCA_013623725.1 Fusarium robinianum | reverse complement strand
TGGTGGTGGTGATGATGATGGCGGTGGTGGTGATGGTGGTGGTGGTTGTGGTGGTGGGGGGGAGGAAGTGGTGATACAGGTCGGCAACAGAAGCCCAAGCCATGATGCTGTTGTTGTTGTTGTTGTCGCTGCTGCTGCTGCTATTGGTTTGAATGTTAGCATAGGTTTGATGGTAATCTAGGGATAATGGTCTGTACTCACCAGGGCGATTGAATGGATGGAGGGTGAAGAAGTTCAGAAATTGAAGTGGTGAAGAAGTTCAGAAATGAAGGAAGGAAGTGGTGAAGAGCCCTCGCTCAACTGTGAAATGGGTAGGTACGCAGGGCAGAGGATGAGGAAGGTACGGGCAGACCGCGACTTCCCTTTCGATTTCCTGCAGTCACAATGGGCCAAATCATCAAATTAGTTAGGAAAAGTTTATTATAATAAATTTAATTATAAATAATAATTAATATATTCCTTAAATAATAAAAAGAATAATTTTATATGATATGCCAAAAGTCTAATAATACCTTATATTACTTAACCTTAGGGAGTAATAATAAAGTTCCATTTAAGAGGATATCCTAAATAATAATAAAATCATAAAGTATTAGTATTATATAGATTTACCGAATGTTTTTAAATTATTAAAAATCTAAGGCTTTTATAGCAGTTTAGGGAGTATAGAGTAGGCATAGTTTTATTAGGCGTTTTATCAGACTTTTGACATGACATTGTTTTTGTGCACACCTGAGGCTATTGCGCTGGACAAGCGCCGTTGCACTCTCTTGCTACCTCTCTGAGGGGCACAAGAGTCTTCTTTAGGTATCGGTAGTAATTTCTGCAGCCTGGCTGACGGCACCAAAGAATACCAAAGCTCTGAGTATCTTTCGTCAAGCCGTATGATTCTGGGTCAAGCGCTTGACACCAAGCCATTGTGACGCAGTCTGGTTCACGAGAGGCCGGGATAACAGAAATCATACGCCCATACTCAACCGTCAAACATTGACTGTCTCCAGAGCAAGGGTTGATAGTCATGTCCACTCGAGAAAAGCCCCCGCGACATCTTCCAGTTGTTCTGATGTAGGTGTTATGTCCATCAACCCATTCATTTCGGAGTACGAGGCGATCCTGTTCCTCTCGTGATTGCAGTGCCCTCAATTTATACTCTGGGTGCTGCCGACAGTTTTTGACCTTCGAAACCGCTGGTAACTGGAGCTGCCAACCCTGGGTAAGATGCTCCCTCCCTGGCAGGTCAAGACAGCAACAACGATTTGGGTCGAAACAGTTCATTTCAGGCAGTCTCCCTGGGGTGAGCTGGGGGGCAATGAACTCAGCTGCATCCAGACGAAATCCTTCTAATAGTTGGCGAAGCAAAGCTGGAGTTGTGCCGTTCGAGTGATGTTGCGGGATGCGTAGATGACCAACCCATGTGAGGTTTATGACGACTCTAACCCCCGAGCATCCAGAAACCTCTACTTTGGGGAATACAGCTTGCCGTAAAAGTGCACTTGAACTCGCATGATGATGCTTTGGCAGATGGCATTTGTTCTTGCATTCGAAGAGCTGGACCACGGCACCGGGCAATTTGCTTTTGGGATGAACTTTGGCGATTCCGGTTGCCACTGATGCAAATTCGCTCCACCTGACAACTTTGTGACTGCAAAGCCGCACATATCCTTCTCTTCCTATGCAAATCCGCCTCTTGGCTGGTCTCTTTCTCTCTGCTGCCGAAAAGAGGCCAGCTGGATGGTCCAGCCCGCAGCCACTGCAGTGCAGATACACACTGGTAAACTTTGCGAGCTGTTTTCCCCAAGTAGGTTTCATTCTCATTGTCCGACAATCTGGGCAGTACTCCTCGATATCTCTATCGAGAAGGTTCTCAAGGCGAGTAGAAGGCCAAGTGCTGATTTCAGGCTCCATCCAATGAGCATGTGGAGCATCTCTGAAGTGTTCAATGTCGTGACTGTTTGCGAAGTCTCGTGAATCATAGAGACGGAGAAATATGCGACAAGTACGTCTCAAGCACTGAATGCTCAGGAGGTCTAGGTTTTGCATGATTTCCAGAAGCAGTTCCTCGGGGAGTCGGCACAGGTTGGTGCATGTGAGGTTGTGGAAACCGGCCCGAACCAGTTCATCGACATCATCAATGCCGGGCTTGGATTTCAATACGGTTGAACACTGACAAGGCCCCGGATATCGTGCGTGGCCCGTCCAGCTGCGCACGGGTTGGAAAGGCCATGCTGGATTGCTCGCGCGGGTCAGGGTCTGTCGAAGGCGCGCTTTCGTCTGTCGAGGGCGCGCTTTCGATTTATCTTTCTGCGCCTTGCACTTGCGCTTGGAGGGTTCACGAGTGAGAAAGTACAATAGGCACACCAGCAGGATAATCGAGACAATATAGCCCCTAAAGAGGAGAATCAGGAAATAAAAGTCTGACATCTGGATATTTATGGGCGAATTTAAGCGCAAGAGAGAAAAAATAGAGAATACAAACCATGGAATTCGAGGATAGCCCTCATATTTCTAGTTTCTATATGTTGCCCTGCCATTTAGTCTTTGTTGAACCCCAACTATTGGTTGCTAAGGAGCAACGTTCGCAGGAAGCCACGAATGCGGCACAGCCTCATCCCGTCCCCGCGTCTTTGTTGAGGAGACTGCCCTTGTCCTTGTCACTCTCCCGAAAGGCGTCCAGATACGTGTTCACTGATGCAAGGGGGGCAAACTATATCTATAACCTCCGCGAGTTGTGGCGTGGGATTCACATTTGGTGTGTCAAATAGCCAGTCCGGTGAAGAGCCATTGTGAAGGGTAGACCTATATATTTCCCATTGTTCAACCTGGGCCCAACAAGCGTCCGGCGAGAGCAGTCGAATATCACAAAAGGGGGTCATGAAGACAGAGCATGCAGTGGCCAAGCTCATAGTAGCTTGTGGGTGGCCTTGATATGCGTGTATTTGAGAGTAACTCAAAATGTAGCTACTTTGGAGTTAGGAGTAGCTTCGTTACTACCATGAAGGCCCCGGGAGGCGCCTCTGTCATGCGGTCGATGATGCTAGGAGCGTCCTTTGCCCTTTCGACGGCGAGCATAGCACGCTTGAAGGAGGCGTCCAGCTGTTCAGAACCAGGGAGTCTAGGATGTCGCGAACAGGCTGACAAAGGGCCACGGCAGTTGTTCCCCGCCGATCTCGCTTGTCATTGTTCCTCATTTCCTACTTTTGGTTGCCAAGATAGGTGAGGCTAACTCCAAGATCGCCGTCAGTCGTAAACGTCGGCTCCTTCATTTTAAATGTTTTCCCGCCGGGAAAGACAAATCCGGCCTGATGCACCAATCCAGCCTGGACACGATCAACAAATCCACTGTTGTTGATCCGCTCATTGATCATCTTGGTAACTGTGGCGCTCATCCTGTCATCGACTACCTCGCCGCCGAAGATGAGTTCGAGGATTCCCTGGGAAACGTGCTTCTTCTCATACTTGCACTTGTCGAGGTTGATGGGGGAGATGCCAAAGCCCAGGTGGCCCGCTTCTACTGAACTAAGAGCGAGGGTGAGGGTCCAATGCACGTCGGCTATGTAGTGTTCCTGCGAGCTGTGCGTTCTCCCCATGTTGGAGCCGCTGGTAGCGTCCTCATAGTGATAAAAGAGCGTGCATTCGAGAGTGAAGTGGTGAGTTCCTGGGTCGATTTTTGCCATGAGGACTGCGTTGCTCGTGGTTGTCCGCGTTTCATTAGAGGTGTATCCAAATCCATAACTGCTTTTTCTGTCCACCTTCTTCCCGGACCACTTGAACTCGGCTGTCATGTCTTCGGTGGTTGTCCAGGCAGGAAGTCCACCATCGGGGAATGGGAAGGGTTCTTCGGTCAGCTCCCACGCGAAAAGCTCGCCGGGTATACCGCCCTGTTTGCCCTCGGACTTGGCCCATACGCCAATCTCATTGAGGAGAAGAAGGGCCTCGCGGTTCAGGAATCGCAGTCGGTCTCGGAAGTATCTGTCCCAGATGGAAGCTTTGGAGATGACCATCCTGCCAAAATCGGGCCTTTCACACCATGCAAAGGACCCCTCCAACGCATTCACTGGCTGTGTACGTCCAGTGGTATCGCCAATCATTTCGCAAAACATAAAGACGTCTCGGTCGTCGGGCTTTGTGCTTGAGTTGTCGTCATGCGGCATAGTCTGGAGCTTTACCGATACCGGGGGCAAAGACGGCGCATCCTTAGCCGTGAGCTTCGCCTCATCAATCGTGATGGCGTAGCCCAGGACGTTATGGTGGCTATTACACAGCTCCTGTAGGTACTCGTACATGAAGTCACGCAAAGCTGCCTTCTGCTTGATGTCTCGGCCGCTGGCTAGGTTGAGTCCTGGTGTGGCTGAGTGGGCCAGATCGAATTCCAGAACGTCTGAGGTAGCTAGGTCGATAATGATCTGCTTGAGCGAGTACGAGCCAGCTTTTTTGATCTCCTCGCAAACCGCGCTCGGAATCACATCCTGAAGCTCATCAGGAACGTCCCGGAGCTGCTGTGGCGCAAGGTTGGAGACAAAGGCGAGTGTCCAGCCATCCACAGACAACGAGTGCATCGTCTTGTTCGTGTCGTCTTCAAGCTTGGCTCGGAAAGAGAAGCTTCCCGTCTTGAAGTGCAGACAGAATCGCGCCTTGCGAGGGTCGCCGGGGATAACTAGCTGGACTGTCGGTGGGCTCATGGTGCCGACCATGGACCCATCCTCTTCATCGTCGAGTCTGGCCTCAAAGTTCTGGAGGCTCTTGTAGAGGTTATGACGACTGGCAAGGTTGTCATTGATGTGCTTCTGGGTAATAGCGACAACCTGGTCGAATCCGCCGAGGGGCGACATGGTGAGAAGCTTGAGGATTGAAAATGCTTGTGAGAGAAGGTTTTCTTGAAGATGAGATTAGGCAATGACGATGGTCTTAAGAGGTAGACTGGCTGAACAAAGAGAGGGGACTTGAAACTCCACAAGCGAACAATGTAGGCGAGGTTCACAAGAGCGTGGCATTATTCAGACCATTCAGACCGACTGTACGAAGTATTTTCCCCATAGATCACATGGCGCAGCATGTTGACCCTATGGCCTTTGTTGTCCAATACTTCAGCCAGCCATCCGATTCAGCTGGCCACTTAATAATTCCCTTTTTGCTCCCAATTCGAAGGTTCTCAAATGGGCCGCTGCTGAATGTTGGATCTGGGGCATCTGAATGCTCACCCAGCGTCAGTGACTATCCATGTTTAGACACGTGCAGCAGCTGGCGCCGGTTCTAGATTCTATGGCGTTCTGCTGAAAGGTCTGGTACGTAGTAGGCGAGTGCCGAATGTGTCCTGTGGTGATGTCTGTCTCAGGTAAACCCCACAACACTATTGAAACCTGCAGGTTCAGCTGAGATATGCCAAGCCCCGGGAAGACATGGCCATCATGTTTTCTCACCAAGAGGTTACGGAATTCTATATGAATTGTCCAATTCTGGCTCGAGCTATCAGGCCGTCAGCAACCGAGCCTGTGGACTACATCATGGCAAACATTCACTTTGATGGAGAACTCATGCACCAGATGGTGCCGTCCATGCCCATCTCTGGCAACCAGGGTCACCATGCAGTGCGCGACTCTTCTGAAAGCCATATTTTGTTCTCTATCGGTGATTCTGGTGAACTCTTTCTGCTGCGCCCAGATGGTTTCAATGCACAGTATTCACTCCTCGATCTTCGACCACGCCTTGGGCTTGACACTGCCACCAAAGTCACAGCCCTCACGGTCTCCCAGGACTCAGAACGGCAGATATATATTGCATTTGCAACTCAAGATGAGACGCGCAAACCAGCGGACCAGCTGCGCGTCTTGAAACCGCAGGCTCCTGCTGTATTTGAGGGCCTTGACGAAGCGAGTGACCTTGCCGCTGTTGTTTTCCCTCAGCAGGATACCAAGCCTAATGCACGAATCGAGAAGCTCTTTTTGGTAAGTACGGCGGCTGCATTCGTTAAATATCTCACGGACTCACTCTCTTCATCAGGGTAACGTGCCTGAACCAACAACGGGCTTCCCCGTGCTCGTGGCCATATACCATCGGCTCGACCGAAATGTGCTGGACGCCGCGCACGTTACAGTCCGGGTGTCGGAATCCGAGTGGCAGTACAACTCCGAGTTCAGGCTTCCTGAGGACCCAAGCCATATGTTTGACTTGACTTGCGGCAGCCTACCAACCGGCGACTTTGGCCTTTTTTACCTCTATCGCATCCAGGGCGTTACCACGTTGTCGTTCTGCTCCGTTTCGACCCCCGGGAACGTCTATGGCCTCCAGGTCCGCCAGGAAGCCTCCTCCCTTGCCACCTTCGTCAACAGTGACGGGAACACCGATCTAATCGTGGGTGGAAACAATGAGATATACCACTACACCGCTTTTGTGTGCTCCGAGTCCCGCACCAACGACCAACCGCCAGCGTACAAGGTCATTAGCTCTGATACACTGCTACTGAATGGTCTGCAGGACATATCAGTGGCACAATCCGGAGCCAGTGATGGCGAAAGCAAGATCACCATTTTTGCACGTAATGCCTCGTCGTGTGTGCTCTACCAGTCTTTCGACATAACACTTATCGATGGTGATGATCCGGACGCGGGCAAGGTATCATCCCTTGAGGCCAAGGGTAAAACGACGCCTTTATTCACCAGTGAGGGTAGTGGAGTACGCTTCAACGCCCTCTTGGATCCCACCACAGGATCTCACAAGCTATTCATCGTCAGTGGCTCTGGATCAACTATGACCCTGATGGAGCAAAGTTCCGTCACAAACCTCTGGCAGAGCTTAACTTTGCTCGTACCCTCTACAGGCACCAACAGAGACGTGCTCACCTTCACAACACACGTCAAGTTACTGGGTCCCGACAAGCAGTCGCTTGCCCTGAAGCAAGTTTTGCTCAAGGCATCGTCGCCCGTTGATCTCGCGGTTAACGGTAGGATGACCAGCGTTAATATGGATGGCGTCTCAGTTACGATAGACTCCATGAGCACGCTCACTATCATCCATAACGTTGACGATATCAGCACAGTACTGCTCACGGTTGAGGATATCCCAGGCCGAGATGAGATCGTTCTGGGTGGTTCGGCCACCTTTGATCCGAGCAAGAAGGCTCAAGCCAAGCTACAGCATCTATCCAGCGCAGAGCAGCTTCGAAAAGCCCGCCTACCCAACGGAGAGAAGCTGCTTCCAGAGGATGCCAAGAACGACGATGTAGTCTTTGTTGCGTCAGCTCTAAGCACTCTCAGCACTAGAATCCACGAAGTTAGCAATGCTGAACATACTGGGGCGAGCTTTAACGCGGGCTCTCACGCAGATGATGAAAGCTCATCATGGGGACTGTGGCACTGGTTGAGCAGCCTTGAGAGCAAGATCAAGAGTTGGTTCGTGTCAGCATGGGAATTTGTGATCGCAACGGCCGAGGGCGTGTATCACTTCGTCCTCAGGACGGTCAGCCACGTCATGAAAGCCGTCACATTTGTCTTCAAGAAAATTGGCGTAGCTTTCAACAAGCTTGTCGATTTTGTGGCGTTTCTCTTCAATTGGGATGACATCCTCGACATGAGAACCATTCTCGTCGAGGTGGTCAACACCGGCATCGACAGCCTCGGCGATGCCATGGGTGTGTTCGCTCAAGTAGCGGGAGATTGGTTTGACGACCTTGGGGACAGCATTGCCTCTCTTGATGTTCCCAAGGCGACCAGTCACCAGAAGCTTGACCCACGCGGCACTTCGGAGAACGAGCACACCAAGCTGATGGACTCCCCTGGTGGAAACTGGTCGAATTATCAGCTGCAGCACGGCGATGTCGGCAAGTCGATTTTATCACAGACGCCGTCAGCCGCCCAGCCATCTTCAAGTGACCCCTTTTCAAAGACCTGGACAGACGTCATTCTGCCCTGCCTGGAGAAGATCGGCGATCTGTTTGCTCACCTGGGTTCCAACTTCCTTGCCCTTTTCACAAATAAGGAACTCTCCTTGGGAGACTTGCTGAAGCACCTGGGCGTAGATCTTCTTAGAGATCTCGTTGGCATCTTGCAGAGCCTTGTCGTAGGCCTGCTACGCTTCTCCAACATTCTGATGAAAGGGCTAAGAGACGTTATGAACAACGAGATTAGCATTCCAATCCTGTCGGCTCTCTACCGCAAGATCTCTGGCGGTAGCGAGCTGACCATGCTGGACGCTGTCTGCCTGTTGGTTGCCATCCCGACCACGATTCTCCACAAGGCTATAACCGGAAAGGCTCCTAGAGATAATCCAGTTCTCAGGAACCTGCTCGATGGCCAACTCAGCAACAAGGTGATTGAAAACCCAGAGAAGCCTCCGTCAAACCTTACAAGGTCGTCTGCAGACGGAAAAGTGACGATGTCAAACACAACTGCAAGGCACTCACCAATTGCGACAGCCGGCACCTTTGCTGTCGATGAAAACCCCGATCCTTTTCAGGCTAATCCCTTGTACGTATCACCAATCTGTAGCATGGCAAGACAGAGGACTAAATATTGTCAAAGAGTAGCCACATCATTCTCGATCGGCAACAAAGGCCAGCACCGCGACTGGCTCCAGATCCTCGGAGACGGTCTCCGCGGCGTGGTCCACGGCTTCAAGAAGATCATCAGCATCCTTAAGGAGCTCGCCGGCATATTCATGCCATTCGTCAACACCATTTTTACCATAATGGCGCCGATAAATTGGGGCAAACCCGACCTGCCTGGAGTTGAGATTCCCGAGTCGTTGACCGGGAATTTCTATAGTCCCGCGACCAAACTCTGGATTGGACTAGGTGTTCTCTCCTATCTTGGTAGCTTCCCCTTGGACTGCCTCAACACTATGCTGCCCAAATCCATGGAGCTCCCGGTCAGACCTGCCACAGGTAAGCGGGTTGTCATTTGGCTGCTGAGCATGCTTAATGTCCCTGCTCTTCTGCTCCTGAAACGCAAGCGATCCCTGTGCAGGATCCAGGGCCTCATTGCCCTCCTACAGTTGCCTCTCGTCGCCTGTGTTATTTATGACGAGGTGTCGACAAGTGGTGGCGATGCTATCAGTGTTCTTTCAAGCGCAGACCGTGGGTGTGCCCAGGTGACTAAGATCGCGGCCGCTCTTGCAAGCGACGGGAATCTTTTAACCCCTGTCTCTAGCGTTTCGGGGGGTATTGCTCTGATATTTGCGACTGGTTCAATCGGTTTGCAATATGGCATCGTGGCGGTAAACTTTCAAGCTCATACTTATCATGAGGTTCAGTCGCTATTTGGAATTTGATTGCATCTACATTAGCAACTACTATGAGTATCTATGCTATTTCGGGAGATATTTAGTTCAAAGATGAGCATCACCCTTAGAAGCGCTTATCCGCGTTCGCAATAGAGTGATGCAGCTTTCGGCGCTGGCGGCCGGTTTAGAATCTGTTGACAGGACCGGCTGTGATCTGATCTATTTGACGACTACTATCTGAAAAGTCTATCTTCCCCCAGTGTTGCTACCGGGTTCCCGCGTCCTGCAGTTGACACGGCGATGTAGCCCTGTCTCTCTTGGGGGCAAACATCACTGAGACAAACCCTCATGTGCATCAATCTTCGCGTCTGGTCTATACCGTCCTCCATAGAGTTTCCCTCCCCAGTCGTGTCCATATCTACATCCACATACGGATTGTCTTTTATTAAAGTGGTTGCATAATCTAGAATATCTGGCCCACGCCGAAACATGTTCAGCAGCGCTGCTGCAATAGTAGCCGCAAGCATGGCGAGACACGCCGTCATGAGTATTCCCAGCCACGGATCTTCGGCCCTCAACACAACTATATTGGGAGTCTTGGTACCGTTGAGCCCGACCCAATTTAGCGTCTCAAGTCCGTCCTGTAAGGCGTTGGAAGTTGAAATGTTGATCCTCCCCATGGGCGAGAAGGGCGCAATCTCAGCAAGCCAGAAAGTGTTCAAGAGCTGGGAGAACCGCTGAGAAAAGACCGTATTGCCGACTGGCCAAATCTCTTCAGTGCGCCCCCCGCGGCTGTTGTCCTTCGGCAATAAGATATATGGAGCGTCAGGGTTGGTCAAGTATAACTCGATTGACGACGACGAAACCTCCGACTCTTCTACCCAATCCCACATCGTGTTGGTTGAGTTGATAAAGTAGCCAAAGTGAGTCCGGTAGTTTTCTGTGTAGTATTCTGTCCAGCCAGTAGGGCCTAGGCCATTGAGAACCGTGCTGGCAACGTCGTAGTCGTGGTCCATGGGACGAAAGCGAGTGACGGCACACTCAGAATTCTCGCATTCTATGTCAGCCTCAATGTATGAGGTGCTTAGCTTGCACAAAGCTGTCGTGACAATATTGTTCGCGTATGATGTGAAATTAAGCTTCATGGGGTTGCTATTCTTCGCGTCGAAGAGGGAGACTATCTCGATTGCCATGGTCAACCCATTGTGAAATTTGTTTGGCCTGCCCTTTGCACGAAGACCTGGAGTCTCAGGATCGTCCAAGAAAGCTCGCCAGGCTGTGGGATTCGACGGGATTTTGCTGACCTCGCAGTCTGCGTACATGTAGGATGTAGAGAGATTAAATGAATATTGTGCCAAGGAACTGAATGCATCGTTCGATGCGATTGGAAGTCCCGCCAACGAGGAGTAGACCCTCTGGGTCTCGTTGCTGACGTGAAACCAGCCATCCTTGTGAGCTGTTGCCCCGTCCGCTAAATTGGCCTCGATCATGGGGATTTTGACGTGTCCATATATGTCCTGCCCAGCGTCCTTGACTGCTGGGGGGCTCGACAGGCCGAGGCCAAAGAGCGAAATCACGGTCGAGAGAGCGTGAGGGATGCCTGCTTCCTGGGCCTCAAACGGCAAGTTTCCTCTGAAATCAAGATACCTGGCACTCCAGGGCTCAACTTCAGTTGACGGAGCGGGCCGGGCAACTCGAAGGGCGGCTTGACCCCCAAGAGGCGAGAGCGACCACAAGACGATGAGAAAGGGGGTGAGCTTGTTGACAGCCCAAAGATTCACTGGCGATGAAACGGTGCTGAACACAGTCCGACTGCTGAGCAGGAATTCCAAACTGAGCAGCGAAACACCGCGTTCAAGCTTCCAAGCGGCGATTGACTTGAGAAAGTTGACGGCTGCCGCTGCAAAGGCGATGGGGAAAACGGTTGGGCCGTACTTGGCGACATTCAGCAGGGTTGGCGCAGGATTTTCGTCTACTGGTGTCCCATCGTGGGCGCGTACCAGGATGGCAAAGATGAGGAACCCCAGCGCCGGAAGCGCGAACAGGAGATCGAGGAACAAGTGCCATAACGTCGAGGGGGACGACGGCTTTCTCAATTTTTGCCATGCCGGGTTGCATTCGGCTGTGGATGGCACCGACTTTTTCGTGGGAGCGCTTGACGTTGATCTGTCGGAGTCGTTGGTGTCGTGGATCAGGTTGTGAAGTTCAATATCGGCAATATCAGCATCCCTGGCTTCAGGAAGTCGATGATAGTCGCGTTGTCGATTCATGGCAGCTTGAAGTGCTGGTATCCTGCCAAGACACTCTGGGAAGAAAGAAGGCGAAATTGAGTGGAAGGGTTGAAACGGGCCGCCTCCTCAAACTCGTGCATTTATTCCTTCCTGGATCAATCTCAGCCTTAGATCTTGGCATTGGCTTGTCAGACCAATTGGGTGTGACCCCGGAATCCATTTGGGGGGCACAGCGATTGTGGCTTCGCAACATCTTGCCAAGAAGGCAGATGCCTCGCTTCGCTCTAGTCGCTTGGCTGTCATTCCTCTCCTCAGATGGCACAGCACAACTTGCCGACGTACACAATTATAAATAAGGACTTATGAGTGCCCGTAACCCTACTCACATAGATTCCATAAAACCTTGCCTGAGCAGATTTTCTCAAATGGCATTACCAGCACACAGGTCTACATACCAAGGACTCCGTCCATAGTTCTTGGCCAGAATCCATCCATGCGGGCAGCCCTGCTTCGCCTAGGTATGTATGCACCTTTTATTTGATGCTGACCGCATGCTTCTTTTTCTATAAATAGGTCCCACCGCGCTTATGCTGGCCCTTCGACGCAACCAACGCCTCTTCTTTTCACTCATTTACTTCCATTCAGCTTCGCGAGTCAATATGGCGGCAAATCGACTTGGCACTGGGGATTAAGGCAGTGCCACGTTGCCTTCTCACATTCCAGCAGCAGAGGCTTGGGCGACCCTCCAGTTTGTGTAGACAATGCCGCCTCCTCGGTTCACCCTTCGTCTGACAAACATGTGAATTCTCCCGGATTCAAGGCTAGAAAGTTGACAAGATGTACAGGGAGGTGATGCACTAAGCCGTCTATTCATTTCTCACACTTTTCAAGTTTGTTTTCCAAGAACCAACCCACCCCTGTGCCATGTTAGATCTCTCACTCATGACTACCTTTGTGAGGGCTGTTGAAAACCTTCAAGTAAATCATGGCTGCGGATGGGTGCGTGAAAATGGGAGCGATTGCACAAGAAGCAGCCATTTTTTATTGTGATATATCTCCAGGCCGGGACCTGGAGCCTGATATCCGTCCCGGGCAGCGACTGGCCAAGCAGAAGCACTCAGTGGGCAAACACTGCAATATTTATTTATCGTGCTGAATCCAGTGCTAACCTTAGGCATTTACAATATCTCGCAAATGGAATCATGCCTACGGTCCTTTCGCCCCAGAGAGCTGGAAGCCTGAAAATTTCAACTTCTGATTCAGATTGCTCTCCTCGGCGTGGGTTTTCCTCATGTTGATCCCCCTTCCGCAAGCCCTTGCTGACTTGGTCGCATTCCAAGAATTTCGTCCTCAAGAGCTTAGCGGACAACGGGTTTGCCGTCACCATTTGGGTCGAAACCCACCCGGCCTCAGAGACTTTTTTTCGAGCGTGAATACGGTCCAAGTCGACACTCCTCTCACGACAGCCTCGTCGCATCATTCCAGGTTCAGCATGTCATAATTACTACGTTAGCTTTCAACAGGACATCATCAATGCCACCATCGAGGCTGGTGTCAAGCGCTACATCCCTGCCGTCCGGGGCTCTGTGAGAATAGAACCCGAAGCCTGAACGTTGCCTTTCAACTATCCAGTTATCCAAGTCCAGGAGTACCTTGAAAAGAAAATCCAGGAGGTTCTGTTTGAGTACACCATCTTCTTAGTGGGCGCTTTCCTAGACTATGTCCTCTCTCGCTCTGTCATGATCGATTTGTCGAATAACACAATTTAACTACAGGACGACAGAGAGCACTTGATGTTAAATACCTAAACAGTATGTAGTAGTGATCAAGGTGACGTTGGTTACTCACAGAAATCACACCCGCAGCTACCTCTGAAGCCAGTCCGAATCACAATCCCTAAATGTAAGACTCAGACTCTGATTCAACACACTCTGAGAACTATATTATCACGGCCGTTGACCGAACTCAACCCACCCAAGGTCACGGGCGCGGGTGGTCCAACCCCAAGGGGGACCAGCCAACCACGAACGGTTCGACGAGTTTACTCCGTGAACCAGCGCAAACACAAATGAAGCTACGAGTATATATACCGCACTCCTAGACACATTTTCTTTGTACCTAGCCACCTCAGCTCAATACAACTTACTTACACCAAGCACCTTCTACTTGACACATTACCAGAGCGTAACAGTTACCGCTCAGGACAACGACGCAACTTCCTGTCAACATCAACCTGAACTCCAGCTTATCCCTTGAAAGAATCCAGTTCGTCATATGGATTAAGCGTTTCGTCGCAGAACATTAACCCACTGTTAGCAACAAAACAACGGACTCTGCGGCAACTATTAGGTAGCCTTTCAATCATGGTTTTAACTAGTAGAATACGCTTGGACCATACCCACTGGGGTTGTAGGTATTCGGCCACGACCATCAGTGGGCTTGGCTGCAATATACCAGGGGTAGAGCCTTGGCCACAGCTGATGACAACGCCAAACTGCGACTTCTGCCTTCACCGCCGGTCTGTAGGGGCTCTCGCGATAAATCCGCAGATGCAATGTATTGGCCGCCTTGTCCGTGTTGATGCCGACGGTACTGAATGGTGGGAGTATAATCCGGTGGGCGTGTATTACTAGAGTCTGGCAGCCATGAATGTAGGTACTTGAAATAAAGATACCTAGTAATATAAGATCCCATGCTCTGTATTCTGCTCTACATTGTAAGAATCTAAGTTGTGCATTTAGATTTGCTCTCAAGTTGAAGCTTCAATACTTGAAAATAAAAATCTAAGCATCTAGATCTTGGCTGAAGTGCAACTTCAAGCCAATCTGGAGAGGCTAATATCCGGTTTCTTTCTTATCATAGATCAGTGTTGCATGCTTCACAGCCCACCCTCGTAACTTGGGTGGGACGGCTAGAAATTGATGCCCATGTCAATGTCATACTCGATTAAGCATCAAAACTTCATCATGGCTGAAGGCCGTGATTCGTTCACGATTCGTCACTTCCTCGGCTACGCCAGACAAAGCCATCGAGCTTCATCAGCTTCATGGTTTGTTTCTAATAAAATAGTAAAAGTCTTGGTATTTGCATTATATCTAAGGTTCTTACATTAATTAAGTCAATCATGTCTGCTCTTGTTGCCATGCACTTTGGGGCACTTTTCGCCTCCTGGATCCTGGCAATAGCCCCATCTGACAGCTGACAGATTGACTGGGTATCTGTGTGATTGCGGGGTTAGATTCTGGTTGCGGGGTTTTTGGTATAACTTAGGTCCAACTTGACATACGAAGTACATCTGCAGGCTGGGCATCAAGTCGAGGCCCTTGGATATTCCCACCCCCTCCGGCTCCCGACAGTGCAGGTTTTTGAGCTAAGATCTTTAAGACTTAGTTTCAATCGTGTTTTCTGGTTAGCGAGACACTGGACGCTATCGAGAGGAGGCTTGTTTGTAGTCCTAGACCCTCACTCTGCCCATTCAACAAATTTACTCAACCCCCTCAGTGCAGTTTTCTCGGTTCTACCAGCTGGTCCAGGCAGGACTCTCGAGGCCATTAATTCCGCGCAAAACAGAAGGGAAGATGGCAGACACCCAGAACACCTTTTGGGACCTCGTCCAGGCCATCCCGCCTAAGACTAACCTTGTAAATGTGGCCTCCACTCCTCCGTCACAGCCGTGTCCGCACTGCCGAAAGATCATCCCCAACCGAAGCAGGGAGAGAGATGGCGCGCTCGTCTCCGACTTTGAGCGTCTGGACACGTTCCCAGACTTCCCCGAGCTCAAGGCCTCTGCAAAGGCTGGATGCGAGCTCTGTCGCCTGTTTCGAAAGTCCATGCGGTCATCTTGGGCATCCGCAGCGCCGAGGGCTGTAGGCTACGGCGGGTTCACGAAGGAGGATGAGCTCTGGGATGCCCTTCTCGACAAGGCTTGGGACAGGAAGGTAAAGATACACAGGTTGCAGTTTCATGTCACGCCGTTCGAGTCCACCAACGAAGGACTCAGCATCTTCAACAACGAGGAACAGGCGTCTGAGGCGCAACACGAGAGGAGGGTCATTGGGCTGTCGTTCCAGATAGGGCCACTACAGGACGCCCCATCCGGCGATGAAGATTGCCTAGGCAGCGAGTTGAACAAGCTCTTTCATTTCAAAGTCTTTGACTCGGTTGGTAAGTCATCTTGGCCACACGATGCGGTCTCTCCTCGTCTTCACCTAACACAAATCCGGCAGACCTTGAGCCATTGAACGCACTGTATCGACGCAAGCCTCCTAGTTCTTCGTCTCTCAGTGAAGAGAACGTGGAGATGATGATGCACTGGATAGATCACTGCAAAACCAACCACGGCGAGACTTGTGCGGCGCCGAGGGCGCTGTTCCCGACACGGCTCATCGATGTTGGCACCAAAGACGCACACCACTTAAAACTGGTCGAAACGTCCGACTTGGAATCTGATGACGTCAAGTTCGCAGCTCTCAGCCATGTCTGGGAAGGGGATCTATCGGGGTTTACTCATTTGAATGTCAGCAATCTCGAGAACTGGAAGACGGTCATCGAGCCCGCCGAACTCAGCAGGAATTTCCGCGACGCGATATCCGTATGTCGTGCGATGGGGATTCAATACCTCTGGACCGACCTTCTCTGCATCATTCGAGATTCACCAGATGCGGACGACTGGGCGCGTGAAGTGTCCAAGATTGGTACCATATTTGCGAACGCTGAGTTCACAATCGTTGCGTGGGCTTCCCTGCCTCCATGACTGACCTTTGAAGACGGCTTCCTAACCTCTGACTAGGGCGTCCGCTACAAATCCGCACACGGGATTCCTTCGTCGTAGTCTCACAGGCGTGCCAGCTGCGAACGTCGAGTACGAGCTTGACGGAGACAAACGCCGCATGGTGATAACCCCCGTCAACCAGATGAGTGACGGGACGAGAGATTCCGACATTGAGAACTCTCAGTGGAACCGACAAGCGTGGCCAATGATCTATCGCAGTTTTTCTAGCCGTCTGGTCTACTTTTGCGAGAACAGGATATTCTTTGAATGCCGCTCGTGCCTCTGGTCTGAGGAATCCGACGTCGAGTCAATCCGGAACAAAGTCTCGCCACTTTGGCCGCGCACGAACGAAGATGGGGACGGGGAAGCACTGCTGCCATACTACCACGAGCGATGGAGGACCTTCATCGCCGAGCTCTCAGGGAGGCGTGGACTTGAGCAAGTAGAGAAGCTGCCAGCAGCGCTCAACGCGGCCATTGAGATGGCAGAGGCAGTGGAAGACGCATATTTGCACTTCGCCGGGATGTGGGGACTCGACCTCAGGGAGCAACTCCTTTGGTATGTCGACGAGCCATCGCAGCCTAGAACCCGCGTTGAAGATTTGCCGAGTTGGTCTTGGGCGAGCGTCGACGCAAAGGTCGACTTCATCAGAGGGTCGACTGAGGGCGAACTGTCCAAGAACCTCGCCAAGAAGAAGTTCCAGATTCTCGGCGTGGAGCTCGAGGAAAACGAAGAGGGTCGCCACAACCTCCAAGTTTCCGGGTTTTGCCGCCCAGTGTCCTCCATCGCCGTCCCTGACACCGACTGTGACGGCGACGACGACGACGACGACGTGTTGACAGCGGCCCTTCGGGAGCACTATCCCCTGAACCTCCTCTCTGACCGCAACAAAGAAGGGGAGGTTTTTGCGTACGGGGCGCTCGACTTGGCCGACTCCGATAACGTCACCGAGTCTGGCAAGGAATTCTTCTATCTGCATGTCCGGCCCGAGACTCACCCCACGGGGCTAATTCTAGTGATGGATGAGGACGACAGCGTGTTGTTTCACAGGGTTGGGGTTGCGACTATTTTCGAGTTGACAGGACAGTTAGTCTCTAGCAAGCCGTTTCAGAAGGGGGATTACCAATCGGTTATTCTTATATAATTAAAACCCTTCAGTCGGCACCCCTATATTAGCAAAGTCAACGCCATACCGACGTTTATAAGAGTTACAGTGGTTTCAATAGTTTCCCTACATGCTAATAAAGATAGAGGCTGTTACCGAAAGCAGTTGCAAGACCGCTATATATAACTAGGAGAAAGAGAGAGTAGCTAACAAATATTGCAAACTATCAGCAGAGTCATTGTTAGATGATCCCGGATTTGTGCCAACGAAGCTACTCATAGTAGCGCTACGTTTTTGGCTCAGTGGCCACTCTCTGATAAATAATTAAGGAGAAACAACGATCGGGGCATTTTCAGACAGTTAGAATTAAGAATTAACGCCCAAAAACCCAACTCACCACCCAATACTAGACGAGACAAAACTCCTGAAGATCCACGCCTCGTTCCCTTAGCGCTTCCGGCTCAAGTCTAGGGTCTGACTTAATCACCTCGCCAGTGACCTTGTTTCTAAAGCTGTCAAAGAAAACCGGGTCGTCGAATGTGCGTTCGACCTCGCTTCTTTCCCACTCTGTTGGTAGTGGCTGTAGCCTGGGGTCTTCCTTAGTCTTCTCACCCGTGTCCGTATTAAAGAAACAAAAGTTGTTAGCGAGACCGTGTCTATCGTCAAACACCTGGACAATCCACGGTCGAGGCAGTGGACCCAACAGAGTTGCACCGTCGCCCATGCCCTGCATGTAGCATTCTCCCACCACTCTGAAGCTCCCTCCAGGCTGTGATCGTAACGCTAGCGGAGACTCGCAGCCTAGAAGCACTGCAATAATATCGCCTATGACACATTAGCCGAGTTGAAGGTATAGTTAAAGTATGTTACCTTTTTCAGTTTCTCTCGGAGCCAGACCTATGTACCCCTCCTCGGATTCGACTAATGCTCTCCCAGAGCTCTTGTTCAAGGCGGTACGCTCACTCCAAGACAGGGAAGCCACATCCAAGGCTTCACCGACCTTATACTTGCCAAATAGTGCGTTCTTGGATTGTTGCAGTTGCCATTGATCGATATCTTCAAAGATATCATAGCCGGGTAGCCGTGACTTGACAAAATTTGCAATAAGAGTTCTTGCGTATGCCTCTCGAAAACTCTCTCCAGTCAAATAGGTAGCTTCGTTCAGGTTATCAGGTTCTGCTTTCCTGATCTCCGTTAGTACATCCTGATAGGTGCTTTCTCCCCCTAGCCCCTGTAGTCGAGGTATCCTTTTGGCGCTGTGGATCGTGGCAACTCTGACTCCCACGATTGCGAGCTTATCGGGGGCCTGAAATCGGGCATGACAAGCTGAGTGCAGCGCCGCGAACTGGAAGCCCAAGTGGTTTGCCGTAGGCGCGACAGAAAGGTCTGGGACCCATGACGGACAATCAACCTGCCTTGTGTCATAGTTGGGTTAGCATGCGCCTCAGTAGTTTCAAGAAGGGGGGGAAGCCACTTTTTGCTTTCATACCACCCAAGCAACTCGAGACGCCTGGTGTGTTCGATATGGGCGGCAGTGAAGTTTGTGAATACGGCTTCAGTAGATGAGCTATACTGTAGCTTGATGCGTTGTCGAAATTCCGGAGAGACGAGTCCGAGAAGTCCATAAACGTGGTCCCGTAAATTCGTGGCCCTCCTCCGCCCATATATTCGGAGCATGTCCGCGATAGGCCACACCGCGTAGTCGCCCTCCATTGTGTTCTGAACGTAGGTTGCTTTGACGCGAAAGGCCTCGGAAGGAAGCTTGGTCTTCCGTTCCAGGCACTTTATCGCTCTTCTGAAAAGGTCCCAAGAAATGTTGTCATGGCCGCACTGGATTGTGACGTGTGGATCTGCAAGTCTCACTTCCTGGATGACCCAGACACGCTGGAACCACTCTCGATTGAGTAGCTCTTCAATCGAGTCCCAAGTTTCCGTGGGATATGGCAGCTCGGAGGACCGCAGATGCCAATCAGGTTCGGCAGCCTCTGGAGCCGGCATTATCTCGTCTTCGACTGTAGCCATGACCTGCTGACCCAGATGGTTCAGGGTGTTGATAGCCAGGTTGGAACGCGCGACGTCGAGCCCAAGCCAGAGAACAACCCGAGAAGCGCAAGAGTAAATATCGGCCATTCTGAGAACCTGAGCCTCGCGCTCCGCCATGTCGGATTGATTGATGCAAATGGCATCCACCCACAATGTTCTGGCCGCTTTCTCACGTCGAAGATGTTGGAGGGCGCTGGCCAAGTTTTGGCCAAGCGGGAGGCTTCCAAAGCCCTGGGGTTGTGACGGACATTCAATTAGACCTTCAACAGGGTCTTCGGTTGATCCCCAGACGTAAGAGAGAGCTTCAAAGCTGGGTATCTCTCCATCCTTGTTTCGAGGTTGGGTGTTGTCGTCAAATTGATGGAAGTTCCGATCGGGATGTGTCCAAGTGGTTTTCCGTTCATCGCCATCTTCGTAGTCATAGATGAATTGACCCTCGTAGGTCCTAAACGCAGACCACTTCGGCGGAAGCGTACCTCTGACCTCCTCTATGGTTGCTGATGATTGCAATGGTTGCTGGAGCCGCGGGTCAAGAGCAACATGAGAAATCCGTAGTTTGATTTTATCGTCAAAGACTCCGGGTAGCAGCTCAATGAGTCTGATATCCTTCCGAGGATCTTTGAGCTTTAAATAGGCATATGGCTCCATTAGTCTGTTTCTCTAAATGGAGTCAAGACAGGGTTGGATAAGGAGAACAAGTATAATTGCCGGTGTAAAATGGAACAGCAGGGTTCGGAACTGCGAGGCCTTATAATCTCCGCTCAGGCGGGGTAATTAGGCATTTTTAGAGCTTAAGGCACCTATGCATAGCAGCTGAGATCAGGTTGGCTCAAAGGCTCGGCTGGGGAATAACCTCAGAGAATAATAGAGTACCCGGAGGGTTGACTGGTGGCCGTCTTTTCCTTATTGGACCACAACTGGTCGTGATAATTAGGGTGGGTCTCTTTAGCATGCATTCTGCCGCCTCTGAACGCATTCCCTGCTTGTGGGATCGTGCTGGTCGTGATAGCTCTTCCTTAGCATTCCCTCTTGTTTATTCCGTCCTATTCTTAGTTTCTACCCGGTATTGACTGTTGATAACTAAGCCGTAGATGTGGATTCTAGGATCTCCAGTCTTAGTTGGCGGAATCCTGGCTTTCCTTCTCCTTCCAACACGATGTGAGTGAACAATTCGATACCTCTCTCGATCCTTATGCTAGTGACCCGACTAGTGCGGATCCTGTGGGCTTGGCAGCTATGACAGTATCTATTTGAAGGTCACCCTGGGACACCTATTGGAGAAGGGGCAACATACGAGGTCGAGATGGTCCAGCCCATTGAAGGAGAATGGACTTCGGAAGGGCTGAGGCGGCCGGAGGCGATTGCCAAGAAGACAGCCAAGTTCACCGTACCTAAGAGATGGCGAACGACAGAAACGTTTAAGCACGAGTGGCACACCCTTTGAGCGGCCGCCCCAAAGTAGACAGGATACTCGATACATTGGGACCGTCGCATATAACGCACCCGAGGTCCAACATGGCTGTGCAGAGATTGAGCCCGGAAAACTATGGCAATGCGATGTTTTTGCCTTTGGCTTGCTGGTGTCGAAAGTTTTCTCCGGCTGCAGAACCTACGATGTCATTGAGCCTCTCGTCCAGCTGAGAAGGAGCGTAGAGACGGGGGCACCATCTGGCAAGTCGCATCCAAAACAGACTCACCATTTACGGTGCACTAACATTTTACTTGAGCAAGCCTTGCCATTTGCGCTTCGACTTACGGACAGATTTTAAATCTCCCCGTCAGCAATGGAGAGCTGCCAAGCCATCTTAAAGTTAACTCTCCCTCATTCCCCAGACGACCGGCTGCCCCATGGCTGGCAGGAAGTCCATAGGCATCTGGGATACACGATGTAGCTCTCTTCCAGGCCTGGATGGCTTGATCATCTAGTTGCGGTGGCTGAAATGGACTAGGACAGATGTCGTTCCCCTGAAAGCCAGTGCTTTGGTGTCAACGAGGGACATTTCATCGTACTCTGTTAGATGCAAGGCTCTTGGGCATGTTGTCCAAGGCATTGCCGTCAGATTATTGAAGTCCTCAATGCTTATAAACTGACTCCGGTGCCTCTATACATATGTGGGTTGCCATAATCTCAGCTGTCGCCTACAGAGCCGGGTGAGTGAACGTGCAGGAGATTGGCTAGGTATAGCCTCTGGGAACTATGTTTGCTCACTTAGGAACTAGGATCCCCGTGAAGACTAGTGTTTACCCTGCCCTTCAATATGCCCTCATGAATTTGCCTCTGCATAGTGCCCAAAAGAGCGATGAGGACTTGGTCAAGGCGATATAGTGGCTTACTGGAACTCAGGATTAGATCTCGCAACTCCTCGGCTGTAGCTTATTCCTAGTATTATCTTCAGGTTAGGATCAACTTCCTCTGGCTTCCCCGAGACTCATGAGATGTTGTTCTTTCGAATTTCCTATGGTGATGAGGGCGAAGACGAAACAGACGAACTACGTAAAAGAAAGGTCGGAGGCTTCGTCAGCAATGAAGCCCTCCAAAATCCCGACAGCTCTGGCGATGCCAGGTACTTCAAGTAATCGAGCTGTCTTGACAGCTGAGGTAGCTCTACATAAAGGAGTGCAATGTGTGCATTCTATATACATGCCTGACTCGCGGTTCGTGGCGATAGCCTCATGACGAGTCGGGTTCTAGGAGGAACTCGGTGAGCTCGTCTAATCTTGACAGCTTAGAGCTCTGGCGTATCAGCAAAACCAATACCACCAGCACCCCTATCACCCTGGACATCTGCCGCATTCACCAGGTCTCTTAGCCCTTTGAGATCCTCCGCTGATAACTCGACGCGCACTGCAGCCATATTCTCCTCTAGATACTTGATCTTCTTCGTTCCCGGAATAGGAATGATATCATCTCCCTGAGCTAGCAGCCACGCAAGAGTCAGCTGGCCTGGTGTGCATTTCTTCTCTGCTGCTATCTTCTGTAACTCGTCGACCAGCATCAGGTTTTTGACAAAATTGTCGCCTTGGTACCGCGGCATCATACGACGGAAGTCGTCCTTATCAAGACTGTCCAGTGACTTGTACTGTCCTGTCAGCATACCACGGCCAAGTGGAGAGTACGCGAGAGTGGCGACACCCAGCTCACGCGCGGTTTGCAGAAGGTGAGTGCCTGGAGCTCCCTCGATATCCAGAGTCCACGGATTGTACTCAACCTGCACAGCATGAACCGGATGAACTGAGTATGCCCTGCGTAGTGTGCTGGAGGAACATTCCGAGATGCCGATGTACTTGATCTTTCCCTCACTTTTACCCAAAGGTCAGCGTCTCGAGGCCACCCACCCAATGAGCTTATCAAGTAGCCACTCACTTTTTCAACTTGACCAGTTCCTCCATAGTCTTCTCGACTGGGGTCTTGCCGTCTAGGCGGTGAACGTAGTACAAGTCAATGTGGTCTACCCCGAGCCTCCTTAGGCTCTGCTCACACGCCTCACGCGCCTGCTCTGGCGACGAGTCGAGCGTCATGGACGGGCTACCTCCAGGTCCAATGGAGAAATTGACACCAAACTTCGTGGCTAGAAATATGTCTTGGCGCCTCTCAGGGTGCAACGCGAACCACTTGCCCAACAAGTCCTCGCTGTCGCCATACATCTGCGCCGAGTCCCAGTTTGTTGCGCCGATTTCCCAGGCACGATCTAGAACTTTCAGACGCCCCTCATCGGAGCTACAAAGATTCACTCGTCAGCTGAGAAACTGTGACGCTGATCGGATGCCTTACTCTACTTTGCCGTAGGCGATGCTCAGTCCCATGAGGCCGAAGCCGATTGCGGCAACTTCGGGCCCGTCATGACCGAGCTTTCGGGTAGGGAGCTTAACAGGAGGAGCCATTGCCACTTCAATCAGGTGACTTAGATGCAATAGATGAATGAGACACCGTAGTGCTGATGATATGGCTGTCCTCAATATGCTGCGAGTTCTACTTGACAAAGATGATGGCACTTATATAAGTATTTATCAGTCAACATTCCCGGGCCCGATGAGTTTACCTGGTCCAAGCAAGAAAGGAACTTGTTACTTTACAGGAGAACTCAGCGGAGTCTTGTTACATGCCTAACCCCGGAGAGAGCTCGGGTCGTCCGCCCGGACGGGAGGAGCTTAGATCCGAAAACTCCGGAACTTGCAGTAGCGAAAGTCTATGACGGTTAGTGATTTACCTCGTTGGATAAGATGGGGACAACCTCCGGGCATGGCCTCTTCAGGCCGTCTTCAACCTCTTGGCAAACGATTTGTCATCCACCAGGGAGTTTTCCGGCCCAAAGATGGACGATGCGGTAGCACCTTGCTCTATGCCAGTTGAAAATGGTGTCCATCTTGTCTGTTGCCTGGGAGGAGACTGTCGATATTGAAATTAGATTGCCGGCTCAGGATGGATGGGATTATATATATAACTGCTTGAAGCTCTCCCGCGATCGATGGGCTTTCCAGAGTTCTAACGAGCCTATGCTAATTTCGTCGAGCAGCTTCTTGGATCTAATGAGCCCGGATCTTGCAAACATGCCCCTTCACGTTCTTACATCTACATCATGGTGTGTAAAATGTCTGTCGGCAACCGAAATATTGAGCATTTTACTTTCTTTCTCATAGATGTCAAATGGTGACGAGAACGAGGTCGAAGAACACAGTCAAGTCAACAAGATGAGATTTAATCATCAAAGTTAGTGAACCGTTGCTTTGTTTCTCATCGTTCTGCCCAACTACGGGATGATGGATGGTCTTGAAATTTTCGCCCGCTTCCCTCCCGAGTAGTTCCCCAGCACACTTCTTGCTTATCAAATACCGATGTTTCCGTGTAGTCTACTCATATGCCGATAGCAGGCCGAGCCTTCGTCGAACGTCGCCAGGCATACCCAGCAAATATGACAGCTGCATCCTCGGCAAGTCATGTGGTTACAGCCATCAGTCTTCTCCATGGACGTTCCGCATCTGGGACAATCTTGAATACCCAACTCCTTCTTTACTTTATTTAGGGCCTCGAGGCCACCAGAGGCATCTCCCTGATGCTGCGCACAAGTGACGCCAGGATGTGACGTATGGCAGGTTGCGCAAATGGACGCCAGACACTTCTCGCAGGTGAAAGTTGTTGGCTTTTTCTCCGTCTTGGAGGTAACGCGATAGACCTGAGAGCAATCGGCAGTAGGGCAATATCGGAGTTGGTCTGGATGACGCTGAACAAAAGACCGAAAAGATGCTTCAAGGATGTCCTCGAATGTCTCCGACAGAAGAAGATTGCGGATTTCAGCAAGCTTCAAGATCCGGCCGCACCGCCCTGAGTCTCCCTTGCAGGTGATGCAAAACGTTACTGGGCCCGATGCTTCTGCTTGACACATGTTGACGAAGCATAGACCGCAGTAGGTATGATTGCAAGAAGTGCGGATCGGCTCATCGGCCTCGCAGAAACAAAT
Organism: Fusarium robinianum; assembly: GCA_013623725.1. Classification (NCBI taxonomy): domain Eukaryota; kingdom Fungi; phylum Ascomycota; class Sordariomycetes; order Hypocreales; family Nectriaceae; genus Fusarium; species Fusarium robinianum. Next base: position 28,520 of record JABFFI010000169.1, on the reverse strand, counting down.
AGGGCAATCCGTCTCTGCCCCTAGGGATTCCTCTGAGGATTTGTTCTGCTTGCGGGCCACGGCGAGTTTAGCCTTGGCAAAGTCACTCTCAGATCCCTGAATGATAATAGACCTCGATTCCCTGTCGAACACAGCCTTGTCGCGTCCGAGCTGTGACTTGAGTGCTTTGAACCCCCCGTCCACGGCCCATCGAAACTCGTTCTCCTGGTCAAGTCGAATGAAGTGAGTAGCCGAGGTTGTCTCTTTGATGAGACGGTCCAAAGCTTCTGTTGCCAGGGCCTGACGTGCTTCAGCACCAAAGACACGAAACTGGGACGACCGCATGTCACGGATGATGACGACTCCCAACTCCTCCTCAACCATCTTGAGTCTTTTGTAAGCTTCTCGGCTGATCTTGAACCCTGGGTACCGGACAACCTTGCCATCCAGCTTCATCACGTCGCCGATAAGAATGAGATCGAGGTCCTGTTTTGCCTTTGCAATTGACTCGCGATCCCTGCCTTCAAGCTTGAGGACTCGATAGAAGCCACGTGAAGGAGAGGCAAAGAAGCGGATATACAGGCGATCCCAAGAGCTCTTGTGAGCGTTGATCCGCTCCTGCACAACGTCGTACACGCGTGTCGATACCTTGAACCTCACCGAGGTGACAACCTCGACGAACAGTTTGCTCGAGTCGCAGAATGGCAACGGCCTTCCATCAAGGGCCGATGCAGCATCGTGGGCCTGAGACTCTTCCAGAAAAGTCGCGTGGGCTTTGACTCGCTTCCCTTTGGATGTGTCAGAAACCTCCCATTTCTCCAGTGGCCCAAACTCATAAAGCATGGACTGGATCAGGGTCGAGTCAATTTCCATGTCGGCGACATAACTCATTTCTCCCATTTCGATTCGACGGGGCCGGTCCAGCTTGGAAATGGCCTGGGTGATATCCTTCTCCTCGACAGTCTCAGCCAAGCCCGTCAACTTGACCATCCAACTCATTCCACTCTCCTGGTTCTTCTGAGGGACGGGCGGATAAGCCATGACTTGCGACCCGTTCACTTTCGCCTTCCCAGTACGAAGCTTCTGTTGAAGCCTTAAAGCGATATCCTTGTTCCCAAAGAAGAGGTACACTGTTCTGTTTGGCCGATGCCACGAACACTGCACTTGTCTGCAATCAACTTGGCGAAAGTGGGAGCCCCTTGGCAGCGGAACAGGTATCGTAGCTACCTCGAGGTCTCTCAGTGTGATGCAGGTGCCTAGCTTTCTACAAGCCTCGTTTGAGAAGGATGGATCTTTGACCTTGACCACAGCGGTGCATTTTGTAGAGTCGGCGTGTTTCGTGAGTCGCACGTCATGTTGCGATATGGTCAAGCCCACATCTGAGAGCAAACTTCTGACGGATTGGACTGAGGCACCGCTCGGGAGGTTGCTGATCCGGACGGCGGAAAAGTCGGATGGCAGAGAGACTCGAGTAGTGGCTGCTCCATCACCAAACTCGGCCCATGCTCCTCCAAATTCTCGAGTTGAATCGTCGATGGTCTCATCATCCTGCAACAACTCTCTGTCAGCGTTTGGCAAGATATCTGGTAGACTAAATCAACCGTACCCTTGAAGCTCTTGCCTCTTCGGTTCGCTTCGTACTGTCATGCAAGAAGGTGCAAGCCTCTCCCTTTTTGCAATACCCATTGGCAAAGAACCGGCATTGTTTCCGTGGTCGTTGTAGGGTCTGGTCACGACGAGCATATCGTTCGTTAGGGAACCTGAACGGGGCTGGGGTCGCATAGGCAGCTGGAGTTGCGCGCAAATCCTCATCTGCCCCCTCAGGCCGATAAGGTCGTGGCGGCGGTTCATCTTGAGGCCAGGGCTCAGGTTGGGGGGTGTCGCGACTAAAGATAGTACCCATTTGGATTGATAATAGGGGCTGCGAAAAGAGAGCTTGGGGAGCGCGGATGTTTAAGGGGAGAGTTAAGAGGTTTAGAGTGTCCTCTTATATAGGGGAGAGAAAGGATTAGGTAGAATCAGGCATCAAAGGAAACGCGATGACTTGCCATCAATACAACACGCATTGCTGTGGGAGGCCGACCATTGCCCCCTCCCCGGCCACCCAACGGCCAACTAGGTGGTAGTTGTGACGCCACAGGGCGTTCTACTGTACCAAGGATCGCTTGAACCGAAAGATGTCGCGAAATTCGAACACTTTCGACTTCGCCAGCGTCTCTTAGCCCGCTACAGCCGGGGCGCGGCAGCCTGCATCTCCAACCCCATCCCTCCCCAGAAGCTACTTCACACCATGTGAAGATGACCGCCGCCGCCGCCGGCTTCGTGGATATCATGTGTGTGTTTTTTAGTGTTGAAAAGGATTAGCAGGCTATGTAAGACTATCTAATCAGATGTCACGGATGACTTTGAGGCGGCGGAAGGTATTTCCATACGCTGGAAACGCACTATACTGCGCCGTGTCATTCAGCTTCTGTTCATTGATAATCTTCTGCAGCACCAGTGGACCGGGACTCAGACTCACGCCCTACGCCACCTCGACGCACACGTCAGTGAGGATCTCACCGTACAACCAGGGCCGGTTGATGTTCACCACGAGGGTAGAAAAGGAGGCACCGATGTCACAAGACGCAAAGTCGCTCCATATATCTAAGTGGGATTCACGTTCCGCCTACGGACCACAGGCCAAACCCCACAGATCTTCCCATTGTCGTGCCCCAGCTAGACTGCTCCGAGTCACTTTGTTGGTCGGTCGCCGAGAAGGAGAATGTGATATTGGTCCACGGATCCGCGCTCTCCGCCTCTCCCGACTCGGGCTCACCGATCCGGCAGCCCCCAGCAGAGTTATTGAGTCTTTGAGCTCCTTCTAGGCTGTCTCGATACCCTCCTGGCCATCCCTAGCCGCCTTCCAAGCCACCTCTTTCTCATATTTGGTCGAATCTCTGTCCTTGAGGATCTGCTCAAGGTTATTTGTCTCAGAAGTATGGGTAAAGTCGGCTGAAAGCAGATGAGACCCCTGATCTCAGCTGACTACACTTGAGATTTTAATAATATGCCAGTCAACAGACTTTTCTTTAGTTGCCATGCTGTCCTCGCAGCTCCCCTCATTCATTCAAATACATTCAAGACGCATGTATAGCCTCCGCTTCTTGTGACACCGCAACTCATTGTGCCCGTTTCCTAAGGCTCGCTAGGTTAATGGCTTAGTCCTACTCTCTTGTCGCCGCACTCGCTGCCTTTGCTATGGTTGGGGTTCATGCCGGCCCGTGCAATCCAAACACCAAAACCACCAGTGTTACTACCACCAGCGTCACGACGGGCACCACCACCAACACAGATGCCACTACCGAGACCGGCATTAGCACCACCACCGGAGTATTCCGATTGCTTAGGGCCCAATTCAACAATAAGCAGCGGCAGCTGAATTCGTATAGAAGGGGTGTTCACTTAGATTTCTGCTCCTTAAAAGCGCAGCTTAAACTCGTGCAACATATAGCCACCTTAGCATGGAGATAAGCCCAACCTAACTGCGAGTAAGATTCCATCACACTTTCAACTTGAAGTCTGTCAAGATATCATCCTTCCAACCCTCTTCCAAGATCATCTTCACTGACTTAGGCTTGATTTCTGGAAATTTATCGTTGAGAGTTTCTCTGGGCTCAAAGTTGAACTGTCCGTTCTCCATCAGCAGCTCGAACTGAGCATACATGCTCTGAAACTGCTCCTTTGGGAAGAATGGGTAGAACTGCTGTTGGCCAGGGAGCTCAGTTATTCTCCCAGTGCGCAACATCTCTACCGAATCATGGTGTACGTTAAACTTCGTTCCTGGGAACCGGGAAATCAGCTCTGGTTCAAGACAGGGGGTTGATACGAATCCAAGAACGCTCATCCTAGCAGCTAGACTCACCCAAGACCTCTTCTGCGCATCGGACAAACTCGTTCCAAGTAAGTCTATCGCCAATGATGTATGAGACTCTCTCCCATTTTGGGAGGTTCAAGCATGCAGCCACATACTTCCCGACGTCAGAACTGTATGTGAAGACGACTGGGGTGTTCCCAGAGCCAGGTATAGCGGCTGCACGCGCTGTAATGTCGACGACCATGACAGTGGGTTGCAAGTATGACTGAACCTTGGGCATCCCCCAATAATCGAGGAAGAATCCGTTGCAGATGATGGTCCATTCAAGGGATGTCTTCTCCAGCTCTGCCATGGAGGCGAGTTTATTTGCAGCCGGGAGGAACGATGATTGACTTGCACAGATTATTAAGTTAGTACCTTACGCGTTGGTGAGATCAAGAAATGTAGGGTAGTTACCTTGGATTGTATTTGATACCGTAGATGCTTGGGATGAATCTCTTCGTAGTCGAAGACTTCTCTGCGGCTTGAATGAGATTCAATTCGGGGCCAAGCGTTGTGCCCAAGGCAGAAATGACAGTGTGCACATTGTTTTCTTCCAAGAGTGTGGCAAGAGAATTGACATTGGAATAGTCGGCGGCAATAATGCGAGCACCTAGAGCCCTTTCCAACTCTTTGGAAGCCTGATCGGCTAGTCAATGATCCTCCAGTCATACTTCACGGCTTGAACGGAATATACCTTGCGTCCTAGGATTATGGCTGTATGGGTCTTCTGAGCAAGTATACCGTTGAGGATCGCCCGGCCGATGCTGGCTGTGCCGCCGGCGATCGCAACAATTGACATGATAAGCTGATTTGCGAGTATAAGGAGGTGTGACCCAAGAAGGGACTTGATGAAACAACAACCTTGAGCCGGGAACTCCAGTCTTATAGCTTTGAGGCATGGCCCCGGGGATTACTACTACGATGTGCTACGAGTCAAGACTTTCATGAACACGCCTCGGTTCGCCGAGCAGACCAGCGTAAGACCACTTCTCGCCAAATATTATGCCAAACTTCCGCTGACAAAGCTTTGGTGGTTTAATAAGTATGGCATGCTCGGCCTTCGGCCTGCTCGGGGCCCGGGACGGAAGCCACAGCGAGGCCGGATTGGCCGAATGGCTGATTTGCCTAGATTTCAATCGCCTGATATACCCGTCCTGCCAAAGCATCAGCATACATCAATATGAATTTAGCACTAGGTATAGCACTCTCTCTTTGGTCATTCACATGTCAATCTGCAACTAAGTGTTTCTATTTCATGGCAAGAAACGTATCATATCGTGCTGTTCTCCCTGCATCCATAAGATGAGCTGCAAAACACAAACAGCCGCCTGCCGAGGCATTCTGGTTCTTCACCGTGATACTGAATCAAGGTCAAACCATTATAATCGAGCTCAGCCTAAGACAGACTTGTTAGTCTCAAGGGCCACTCCTCCTGTTCCCGTTTTACATGGCTTGGCTAATCTCTTTCCAACTTTCAATAACCAAAGTCTCTACTTGTTGAGATCCTTTAGCATCAGAATGAGTGGAACTACTACCGAATACGATGTTGTGGTTCTTACCACAAACCAAGCAGAGCCTCCTCCGTCTGCTGACTCCGGTCTCCATGATAACACTGCGAAAGCAGAGAAGGCTCGCGCTCCCCTCACAACTGTCCTTCTTGCCACTCCCTCCAGCGTCGATGGCTTCATAGACCATTTGCAGCGCTGTATCCGCACCCGCCGCGGCACCGACACTGTACTTCTCTTTACTACGTACCTGGCCCGACTCATCGGTGCTATTCTCGAAGCATTCGGTCGCACTACACTCCGCTACTCGCCCAGCAGACTCGGCCTACCTGCCACCCCAGTTCCGGCCCCTGCCGTTTTCGCTTTCGCTCTCTCCAGGCGTCTGAAGGCTTTTGTTGCCATGATGGGCGACTGGTGCACGATGAACCGCCTCTGGGGCATCATGGCCGTGTACTTTGCAGTCAAGGACTTGACGCTGCAGTCACGCACCATTGCCAATAAGTCTCAAGGAAAGATTCCAGCGACCAATCGATTAAGCCCCATCATTCAGACGGCCCAAGTCACTACATTTAGCATATACCAAATCTGTGAGGCCACTGCCTGGCTTTCCAGTAAGAATATCTTGGCCTGGTCACCAAAGGCTCGCGCCCGCCTAGCTGGCGCTAGTGTCCGCTCTTGGGCTGCATACATCATCACAGACCTGGTCCGCCTGCTCGTCGAGCGCTCACAGAAGGAACCCACCGGCGACACGGCTGCGGACAAGAAATGGAAGGCCGACTGGGCCACCGAGTTCACCCATAACCTCGCCTGGCTGCCACTGACCATCAATTGGAGCATGCCTAAACCCTTCCTCCCCGAGATTGCTGTCGCCGCGCTGGGGTCCTATCCATCGATCAGCCAAATGACTAGTCTATGGCGAGAAACAAGATAGAATCGATCGCTAGGATTGATGGAAGTCAACCAGTTCACGTGAGCAGGTTGAAAGGCCGAGCAGCGCTGACTAATTGGAGACAGCTTGAGAGCTGAGACCTGCTATCCCAATTAGGCAAAAAGTACGTGGAGTGGAGTAGGGTGCTATAGGGTGTCCGTCCCCTCCCAAAAGCTAGGAAATGAGACAACCATAGTCCAAGGTTGAGGCTTTGATTAGCCGTTTGAGTGAGTTGTGTATACAACTGTGCCTTCAATCGTGATGCCTTTAATTGTGATGCCATTAATCGTGATGCCGTCAATCGGATGCTCACGCACCACGTTGTGTATTTGGTGTGTCAAATAGCCAAGCTGGTGTGAAATATCTGGTCCCTTCATCCAGTTTCCAATATTAGCCTATGTACGTTGCTGGGTTATCCGTGTATATGTCGAACCCGCCCGTTGCAGCTATGAAGAGCCGTCTATTGCAGCGATAAGGAACCCGCCGGTTCGAGATCCCGTTATTGGGGATTTAACATACCCCCGCCCGTTTAAGCCCAGGCGCCGGCCCTTGCAGCGTTAAGGAACCCGCCGGTTTGAGATGCGGTTTATAAGTGTAACCGCCTATTCAACCCGAGAAGGGACAACCTAAACGCCTTGACTGATTCTTTGTTCTATAGATATCGAGGTTCAGACATGGCACTAGATCACCTCACTGAGGTGTTATTCTTCGGCTTCGCGAGTAGAGAATGCGCTCCTATCTAACCCTGGCATTTTGCCATGACATCTCGACCTAACCATCAGCTTGAAATAGTTTTGAGTTGGTACATAGTAGCAATGCATCTTTTTGAAGGCGGGTTCGAATGTGTCGCCTCTCTCTAGTTCCTAGCTAAAGCCCCCTGTGATGGGTCCTTCCGCATGAACGCTCCTTCCTCACGAACGCTCCTTCCCCAAGAACGCTCCTTCCCCACGAGCGCTCCTTCCTGAACTCGAACACCACGACCATGACGGCACAGGACCTGACCTGTCCTCTTGCCCAGCGCGATACTGGACTCTGAAGCTTCATCAACACAACATCTTGCCTCTTCCATCCCGTCCCGGAACCATCTACACCAGCAGTTCTTTACATCCCTTTGCCTCCAATCTAAAGCAATGGCAGACACCGCCCCCACATGTGCAGCGACACTCGAGGCGTCGGACGCTGTTCTTGAGTTGTCCCACGTTCACAAGCACCAGTACCACGATAACGGGACTGGATTCGCCATGCAGATGGATGCCGTGGTGAGCAACACGGCACCAATCTTCAGTGTGCCAGTCCTTCAGTTTCTGGCAATCATGAGCCTGCTTGCACTCTTGGGTGTCGGAGCACGCTTGTCCAACGCTTGGCAAAAGTCTCTTCGCTGGGCCGAGCCCAAGACTGGCCTGGTCCCTTCCATCGTCAAGGGGATGCAACGATACATATCTCTTTTCCAAGATGACCAAGACCAGCGACGAGAACTTGCCGCCACGGTATATATAGTGCTACCCATCCATCCAGGTCCAAGCCGCTAATCAGACAAGACCATTGCCCATCAAGCTCACAGCATGAGGTCGACTTGCGCTTCTGTTGGAATGCTCGCTGCAACTGTGACTCGCCTCCAGGCCGACAACGATGCCAAGGCCACCATCATCCAGAACCAGACCGAGAGCATCCGCAAACAAGGTCTGAAAATCCAGCGACAAGATAGGACAATCTGTTAGCAAAGACAGACAATTCAACAACGACAGCGGGACATTTCGGAGCTGGAGCGGCAGAAGGAGCAGCTGGAGCAGCAGAAGGAGGAGCTGGAGCAGCAGAAGAAGGATCTGGGGGAACAGAAGCAGATATGGAAAGATGGACTTCATGCCTTTGTTCACCTAGAGGTGATGGATTAGCGGGGATATTGAGACCAGCCGAGTGCAGATTGGGCAAAGCAGCCTCTCCCAGAGTGGGACCAGGGTTGATGATGGAGAGGGAGGATTACGGTATGGGTATATGGCGTGGGGGTGTAGTGGTGTTGTTGTTCCAGGGCGTTGAGCAATAAGAGGATACTCTTAATCAGAAGGGTTGACGCGCATTTCCCCATTATAAGGTCGCTGATAGATTGGGTGACATCTGACTATAAATCAGACACCCCAGAATCCAAGAGTCCCTCTCGATGTTGGAGACAACTCAACTTGACGCCAAGCAAGCAACGCTTCCAAGTGCCGAGAGCTTTTAGTCCGGAGAAGATTGTTATTTTAATAATGACGCTCCCATGTCAAGGGGCGCTCTCAACCACAACATAAGAACAGGTCTAGAGAACATAATAATGCTCCAGATGCGAAGGCCCTAGTCCCGATTATCTATACTGGCTGACTTATCCGCCATACAAGCGCCCAGAGACAACAGCATTGAGGACATCAAGTCTTCCAAGCGGCCCCCCAGCTTTAATCTGAATGACACAAATCAGGGAGATGATATTGGCGACTTTAAGCCAAGGTGCTCTCGGCAAGAATCCACCCCATAACGTTGTTTAAGGACTGCCTAGCCATCACCACGCCGCATATGGGGCTAGTATAAGCTTGAAAGCTGTCTACTAGTCTCGGTTAGCGCCAGCAGATCGAGAAAGCTCTCTTCCTTTACAGGGTCTCTCAAAGGTCCGTGGATAGTGATTGCGGCACTGCAAGTCATCACAAGTTTCCGGGGCCCCGCCCGGCCAGTCTTCACTATAGGACTCCCTGGACAATGCGTGGAACCACGAATGGCCGGGAGACTGACCAGAAGGTGAAGACCGACCAAGAGGGGCAGCGTGAACGAGCCGAGTGTAATACACCACAAGGCGGCAGTGGTTATCTAGCCTGTCCGGGTAAGAAAGGGCCATGCCGAAATACCCAGTTTCCCCTAAGTAGGAAGATACATGTGTTCTTTTCTGAAGGATGTTTGAATTTTCACTTGGTTGTTCCGCTGCTTGTTTTCCCATCGATGGAGCCTGTTTGGCTGCCAAAAACGAAGTGGTTAGGGGCAAAGCCTTGTCATATTGCTGGGGCGGTAGTTCATATCGAAGACAGTCGCATCCTTTGGATATGGCAAAGCTATCCATCTCGGGGAGGTGGCCAACTGCGTGTGCCGGGGCGAGAAATTTGGCGCCATTCTTGCGGATGCTCTCGACTGCACTTCGAACCTCAGAGGCAAATGGCCTCCCATCTCGGCCACACTCGAGTAGGGGACCGGTGTATGCCGTCCAATCAAGACGGAGGGCTTTGGGTCTGCCATCCTGATACATAAGTTGAGCTGTCGGCCATGGGTATCTGAAAGGGTCTGGTGATGCTTGCGGGGGCCATTTTGATGCATGGCTAGGATCATGACAGACTCTGATGATACCCACACATAGCCCGCCGTCCATGGCCTCTGCTTGGCTGGCGATATGAGCCTCTAGGTCTGCCCAACTGATGACTTCATGATCGCACAAACGCACATATCCCTGCCTTGCAATACAGACGCGGTTTTCCTTGACCTTTTCGATGGCCGAGAAGGTGGATGAAGGATGCTCCACGTCACACCCGGAGCAGTAGAGCCAGTCTCGCTCATTGGACGCAGCAAACTTGCACCCTGTGGGTACACGGGACGCCCGTCTCAGCTGGTACTGACGTCGGCATTCCCTGCAAATGGTATCGACCCAAATACGATTGACAATCTCTCTGACAATGGCGTCTCGTTCCAGGCTCCTGAAAGACTGAAAGATGCCTCCTGGCTCAAACTTATACTGACCCCCGCTGCATGCTCGGACTGAGGGTCGAGAGGATGAGAGTGGTGGGCGGCGGGGCGCAGAGTACATGGAGAATGGATGATGCCGGAATCTCCAATCGTCTGTAAGACTTCTCAGTCGATGGGAGACGTGACGCAAGCAGAAGAAGTCGACCATGTCGTGTTTGACGTGATCTATAATGGACAAAAGAATTTCATCCGGGAGACAATATAGGGCACTTTCCTGCTGGTTATAACAGCGCGAAGCTATGAGTGGATCCATGGTCTGCCGGAGGATGCGCAGCTTGGCCTCTACTGAGCCTCTGTACTCTATTGGGGGTTGTTGGGCTTCTGGAGTACTCATTGGGGTTGTTGAAATAGCGGTAGATGAGATATCCTCGGCCCCACCGTACTCTATTGGGGGTTGTTGGGCTTCTGGAATACTCATTGGGGTTGTTGAAATAGCGGCAGATGAGACATCCTGGGCCTCACCGTCGGACAAGCTGCTCGTAGTATGATAAGGCTCTCGGGATTCATGAGCCTCACCCTCGATGCTATCGCGGGCCGCGACGCTGATGGAGTCATCTAAATGTGTATATAATCAACTACTGTCCGGGAGATGGGGTAAGCTTCGATAACTCACCGTTATTTAGGTCCTCGATAGGAGGTGTCAGAGAAACGAAGCGCTGGCGTAGCCAGATAAGCGGTTGCAGCCAGATAAGCGGTTGCAGCCAGGCAAGCGGTTGCAGCCAGGTAAGCGGTTGCAGCCAGGGGAAGGTCATATTTCTTTCTTTCTTTTTGGATCTTGCCTAGAAGTGATTCCTTTCGGGGCATGACGCTATGACTTTATATCCTAGAGGCAGCCTTAGTGGCAGTTGGAAATGACACGTTGCGGCCATTGTTCTAGGTTTAGTAGTGACGCCGGAGCGAGAGTTAAACTTTTCTATTGATTTTTTTATTATGGTAATGATGACGCTTTAAAGCGGCTATCTCAGTCACAATGGCAAAGGAGACATGTCGACCATAATAACGGTATTAAAACCCAATGTTGTAAAACATTGTAAGTTGAGTACCACGATATTGGCTCAAGCTTGTCAACAGAACACTCGTTGCAGTACTTACCTAAACAGACTGTCAATTCTCAAAGCTATTCTACGTATTAACGAGACTGACCGAGGAACGAGGGAAATCGAGTGCCTAACTTTGGTCATACAAGCGGGTTTCCCTTCTATTTGTCGTATTATGCCTCACTATCAGGCTCCCATAAATTACCCTTTTAAATCGGTCATCTCAGGGGTAAAGCAAGTTCATCCCATCGAACATAAGCTCGGTTCAAGTCAGGCATTTTCCTACATCGCGATGCCTGCCATATCTCCAATACCCAAAAAGCGCGGTCGGCCTCTAAAGTACGCCTCTAAAGAGGAAAAAGCGAGGGGCAAGACGTCATCATAAGACGTGTTCGGAGGTGGCTAGAATCGACAGCAGCACGGAAAGACATCCGATCTCGCTCTAAGCCCAGTCACGAGCCTAAAATGGATCAGGCAAGCGACAAGATAAGAGACCACGAAGTCCAGCGCAAAACGAGTAGGGAAGGATCGCCAACCTCGATTTCCAGTCAGAAGATGAACCGGAGGCAGACGTTGATTCGCAATCGAACATTTCGGATAATTCCAGTCAGATGGGGATTGATGGCCAGCCGGATGACGCGGCTGAGTCGGACTATTTTCCAGCAAAGCTCGAAAAAAACGTGGAACCACCTCTGTGACTGCCGAGAGGAAGAAAGCATGGACTGGCGTGGGCAACCGGCACTCAACCTCGAACAAACGGCTGTTGGAAAAATCTGGGAGTGCCAGATCCGATCGGCCCTACACCACTGGAATCCAAGGACGAGGAATAGATGGTTCTCGATCTGAAGCGGTGGAGATACCCGCCTAAACACTCTAAAGCCTTGTAGTACAATTTCTCTATTCACCTAGGGTATCGCTGGCATTGCACTAGGGTTTATAGATAGGTCCTATATGTTAATAAGCGTGTCACTTTTGCAAAGGCCTTTTTAGGCCTTTTTAAGGAGAGGCTTTATAAAGACGTGGGTGTGGCTGCAACGCGAGCTGCTAGGCAAGATCATAGCAATAATAGCGGGGAGAGCATCTAGTACTACATGCTGCCGTATTCTATAGTGCGGTAGAGTTGCAGTATAAGAAGCTTATTGGCTTTCCTCTATGATAGATAGTTATGTGGTCTTGAAAGGGCGGTTTGCAGCCCCTATAAGCATAGAAATGTCTATATCTTGGCAAAATACTATGATCTAGACCGAAGACGCTTCGGGCACTTATCGAGACATAAGTATGCGGTTCATGGGACCATATCAAGACTTCTCCTCTCCTGCTACGTGGCGAAGGACTTGTTGGCCCTGAGGTAGATATTTGTAGGCTGATTTGGATGCGCCTTGAATGTGACCGCAACCGAGTTTGAGAGCAGCTCTGGATTGATCATAGTCCCCGGCCCGCTAGGCGTCCCTGAAGCCAGCTGCCACGTGCTCATGTTTGGTGCGATCTGGTATAGGCGGTTCGACGGCGCCAATGCGCACGAAGGGTCGTACTGTCAGAGCCCAGACGAATAAGTGTCAGTGGACGGACGCCTGATTACAGGCCAGTGCAGGACGAGCTGAGACGAGATAAATCTCGAGCCATTGACCAGGGAGATGTGCTAGAACCAACTATTCACCATCGCCATGTCTGCCATGTCTGCCATCCAGTTGTCTGTCCTGATGATAATCGTCCCTGGGTCCAGATTCTCGACTACGGCGTAGTTCTTGTTGGCAACCTCGTCCCTACTCAGGAAGCGCGGCTCGCTGCCTTTGGGCATACTCATCACGCAGACGTTCTTTGCCGGAGGCCCGTCTGATTCACCCGAGGACAGCAGTGTCCAGGCCGTTGGCGCCGGGATCGACGGGAACTCGCCAACGCCCTCGACGCGCAGGTTTGCCGGTTCTTGCGGGAACCGGACAAGGGTTGGGGCGCTGGGAAAGAGGATGAAGGCCTGCCGGTCGAAAGACGTGTTGTTGACGTTGAGTAGCGCGACGTTGGTGACGAGCGCATCTGTAAAGGGATATAAAGGGTGCGCTACGTTGGCTGGTTCGTTGGGGACAAGCTTGCCGAGGTCAGCGGAAGGTGCCTGCTTGCATTTTCTGCTCTGTGGGGGAAAGGTATGGAAACATGGCGGTGACCATGGCGGCACGAACATGCTCAAGGACTCGTCGTCGGAGTCCATCTTGTGGTTCATTGATACAGTGCTAAAGAGAATTTACTTGAAGCCAGAAAATGAATCTGGGAGGCAACATATGAGTGGCGGCGGCACTACTAGCTTTAATAGAGACACATAATCCATAGCTCCTGGACTTCAGCCCGCCACCGTAAGCCACGCGTGCGTCGTGCGCGCTAAGTGTGGGTGACCAACTAGTTATTATAGGGTTTGCCGATGAACTGAGACAGCAACAACGAACTAGGCTCATTGGGAAGCACAGCAGAGAATGTCGATAGGGCGTCACTACCGGTCATAGAGTCCATCCAACCCTTCGAGTGCCAAGAAGCTTGTGGGCGGCCAGCTTTCCTTGTCACTGCAGGATACCTTAGTTTTCGTTGAGGGACTTCGAGCGAGGCCATGATCTCTAATATTCTTAAGTACTATTGTTGGAGTCTAGGTCTCTTAACTATCACAAGGCTCTTGATCGTTTGACATCTATTGGGTTGGAGTCGCCCCAAAAGCTCCCTGGCACTCGGGTGTATAACTCACGCTCACATTGCGATTATCCAGGTCATGTGCTACTTGTATTAACGAGCGTGCTAAGGTTTGTTCTCCTGCTGGGCCTAGTGCTCACTACGCCGCCTGCAAAATCCAATTTCCCCAAGCGCTTGTATGCGTGGTCGTCTTAGGCGCACGCACACATGCGCCGGTGTGGACCACGCTGAAATTGCGCTGCCCACCTTCCACTTGATGCCATGGGCCTCCACTTCGGGGTCGGGAATGTAGTCGTTCTTCGAGTTCAGGGTGAACGTGGCGTTGTGATCATCACATCCAGTGAAGTCGACAGAGAGGACATCACCAAGCTGGTTCATGTCGACGATGGAACCAGGCTCAAAGTTACCAAAGGCAATGTAGTACTTGACTTTGGGGAAAACCTGTGCAACCATACCGGGCTGCGCCTTGTAAGTCTGGATGGGAACGATAGTGCCATAATTCGGATCCTTAGCACCGACACCGAAGTACATGTTGCCCATGGTATGACCACGTCAGCATACTCCCCTCCATCTCTCCACGGTTATCTGATACTCACTGGGGTTCAAGGTCGAGAAGGTTTTGTCCGAGCTGACAACGAAAGCGCCCCCGGCAGCAGTTGACTTGTCCTTCTTCTGGAACATGGGAGATAGGCCATCCGAGTCCTGGGCGAGAGGTAGAACCTCGATCCATTCGGGCCCAACTTGGCTTCTCTCCAGTCGGAAGTATTGACCTTGACCATTACGTCTTTGCTCGTGTTGGAAGTGCCGTAGACAACAAAGCATTCGCTCGAGATTCCGAAGAAGGCTTCAGCTTGGGCGTTGCCCACAATCTTCACGGCTCGCTGATAGACGTTGGTGAAGACATTAGTTTGCGGGACATTGGCAGGCCTGGGCAGGGACAGGAAGAGCAGGAAGCTCTGTGGGTTCATGGACCGGTTCTTGATGGTGATGGAATACGTGTTCTGAGCAGACATGGTGATGAGTGAAGGTGATAGGCAATGAGATGTTAGTAGAGGTAGGAGGTATAGATGTGTGGGAAGTAGAGAATTGGCAGAGAAGCTGTTGCTAGTGAATTTCCCCCGGATGAACTTGGGAGATAATTTCTATTTTATATACCTAGACCACAATGACTGACTCTGAGAAGGTCTTTCTCGTTTTTCTCCTCATTCTAGCTGTCATCGCTGCCTTTTGAACATCTCGTCTACACTATTAGCCGTGTGTGATGTTGCCGAAGTGTCTCGCAACTCTGAACTCTGGCTGGTTTTGTCTTATAATTCACCTTGGCGCTATGACACATGCATCTTTCAGTAAGTCACATATATCTGGTCCGCCCCGTAAAGAGCTGGTAACTGCCCTCGCTGCGAGACAGCTCATTTAGGAAATAATCCGCAAGCTCTGACAATGAAAAACGAAGCCGGTAGGAACGCAACGTGCATTACTGCTTGCACGAACCGGGGACTCCCGCTCCTGGTCACTCGGCCAGGCCACACTACGCGGACCGTATGTTATACCCACCCCGGGGTTCACGGGGCTAGCTGTGGGCGCAGGAAATCAAGGTGGAATGCTGCGGAAACCGACTTCCCGACTTCTCAGCCAGCCACACACGATACGATAAATCGTGATTCGCAAGAATGCATCGCGAGATGGGCACCCGTCTTGCAAGCCACGGATTGGGCTACGATCGCTCTCGAAGTGGGATTCGTCAGGCAGCGGGATGCACCTTCGTCGTTCGAGACCGACCAGCGGCTGAAACTCTTATCCCGCGTGATCAATGGAGCTATGGACGGGCTTCTGGCCGGAATAGCTTTCTCAGAAGCCAGGACACTCGCTGAGTCTAGTCCTTCGTGATTCATGTTCCGAGAGTCCTCGGGAGCCGTGTGAATTGGATTATTCGCAAGATTTTCTCTCTCCTTTGCAACGCACTGCAACAAAGCCTTTCCTTAGCAATCCCAAGTTGATATCTGACCGAGTACCATGGCAACACCCCCCTCAGTGGCTCGAATCGCGGCGACGCCCATCATTCCGATTGGCAATCGAAACGAAAGCGTGTCTCTACAGAGAAACGTTGCCTCCGAAGTATGGAACAGCGGTACGCCAACTGGCACAGATGATGGTCTTGCCGGCAGCCTGAAGCCAGTGGGCTTCAGGTTGGGAAAGTCCATGGTCATGAGCATCAAAGGAGAGGCGACCTATCCAAAGGGCTGGCCTTAGGCGGTGAAGGGCGATTGTGTCATCATCGGCAGGATCTAGCATGTCAATGCACCCAAGATTGATGTATAGAAGGGTTAATGGCACCGTTGATGCTCCTTAAACCAGCTCCGCGCCAGGCGCCCGTTCCTAACGTCCCGTTCGAAGTCAGTCTCGCAATGATTGAGTCGCAGGGGACGGGACAGGATATCCCTGTTATTCCCTGGGGTTTTGCTGGAGGCGTCGAATGGGGAATAGAGACAGTCTCCACTAAGTATGCCCCGAGTTTCACTCCGCAGGGTCGCGAATATCCTCTTATCCCTCGTATCAAGTTACTGACCCCTCTTCCATCGATCTATAGCGCAGCAGCTTGTCGTCCCCACGATGACTCGATTGGAACTCTACCAGCTTGCCGCAATAGCTCTTGGCGGACCGACAGAGGCCCTTTTTGCTGAATCCACCCTTCCGAACTTCCAGGGGAAGTGGTCAGTCCACTTCCTCCGGGTCTTTATACCGGGTCCTGGTGACCTACAAGGCAAAGCAGCCGAAATCCGGGCCAACAAAATGTCTTGGTCTTCATCTGCAACAAGGTCTCATCGCTTAGAGTGCAATACGATGCGCTCGAAGGCAGATCCGGATATAGTGTTAGTATTCTCGGTGGTGGTTTCGACATCACCTCCTTCTGCGACATGGTTAATCCCCAGCCCAACCTTTTTTTCACCAAGGTTTACTTGCCCTGAACTACTTCGACATCACAAGCCTCATCGAGGCAGCATTCACAATCCTTCTTCCCTCTATTAACGCGCAAGATGCCCCGAGACCAAGACTAACTTAGATTGGCCTCGCGCCCTGCGGACATATTGCGGACAAAAAAGCCTTCTCGATAGTGCCGACGGGTTGGCAAAATAATGCGGCCGCCACACAGGGTATTTCAACTCCTTTCTTCAAGGGGAAATTAGGTAAGTCCCACTATCAGGGCCGGCACCTGCCAGACGTTGGAGTCAGGGACAGCTAACGTGAATGTATGGTCTTGCAGCAGACAAAGCGGAAGACGGAGCAATGGCTGCGACCGCCTGGCTGGAGGTTGAGACGAATCCAGCCAGCCCGGCACCAGAGACGGCATCAGTAGTGCAGATCGCCTTCAATACTAAGGGGAAGGGCGACCTGCAGCCGCGTCCAGACGTAGCTGATATCACGCGCCCAGAATTCCTCAGCCGACACTTTCCGGAGGCTGGCCTCGACAAGCACAAGGATTGGTTCTGTGAGTCTGACGATTTCCCTCTTCTGCGGACGCTTGAACAAGACCAAGTTAAGCTCATGTTTGCACTAGTTGACTCGACTTTAATCCCCCTGGTGAGAAATGCGGATAAGGCAGGCAGCGACCTGGGCCGTAGAGCTGGACTCTACAACCTGAGAGGCATCAACGAGCCTTGGCCATGGCGCTGCACCGCTACGGGTGGCAAGCCCTCCATACTAGCACTGCCCCCATCGCTACGTACCGCCATCGGCAGTGTCTTGCAGCTGCCAGACAAGAAGAACAATGCGAGCACCGCAAGGAGAGTTGACCTTGTCAATGCTGGGTCTTTGAGACCATCGCGCATATGTGCACTGCTGAAACCCAAGATCAGCGTCCCTGGCATGAACACTCCTCAGCCCGACTACTACAACGGGCAAACGGACTACTTCCGTCTCGTGGTAGGCCGTGGGGTCTGTTGCTACTTACATTACTCCTCTGGATAAGTCAGGCAAACTGAAAGATATCAAGGCGAGAGTCAAGGTAACTATCCCTCGCGAATTGCGACCCTGCTGGCCCAGATTCATCAAGAAGTCAATCTAAAGTCTCAAATAGATATCAACTTTTAAGAAATTCTCCGACGCGCTTGATGGGCTGGTTTCGGAGCTTGGTGGGCTCGAATGCGACATCAAGAAAGCAATCGTGTCCAACGGCGCTGCCACGGTCTGCGGCCACTACATGGTCTGCACCACGCAGAGCCTCCTCTTTGTGCGCAACAATCTCCTCGTGGACCTGACCATCCTAGACCTGGCTAGCTATGGCACGCCAGAAGCCAGCGCTGCTCTGCTGGCTCTTGCAAGTATCCTTAACTTCTTGAAAGATTAGGCTAAGCGGTGGCTGGATTTGTTCTAATGGATGGGCGTTCTCTGCCTCACCCTTTGTATTTCAGACTATATACCTAGACCCTCTAGCTAGCACAACTGCCCTTTAAAGGGTGCCTCTGCCAGGGCCTCGGGTACCTATTAAGTATCCTTCGTTTATCTTTATGAGTTACACCGTAACCTCGTCAGATATCATAGGACAGGTACTTGGTCGATGTACCTTCCGTCTCTATACGTGATTAGCTGGTCTAACGTAGCCCCTGTATTTTAGAGTACGTACCTAGAAGACGTTCCTACCGCCTACAGCGATGATTGGTGAGATAACGCCACACCATTATAATAGGTGAGAAGAGGGGCTACAGCCTGGTTCAGTCAGGTCCTTCATCAAGTATAATAAGAACGCATGGCTCTGCCTGCTTCGTCGATACTGGGACAGAGGCACTCATAAGTTGAGCATCATGACTCCTTCCAAAGATGTGGGCGCGGTTCCGCCGCCTTTCGACCCAGACGCCCCAGTCACCAACCATAGGACCACCCGAACCATCACTGAAGACGCCCCTGACCCTGTCTCGTTTCTGGACAACCTCGATATTTCGACTTTCGACGTTTCTAGTATTGATTTCTCAGAGATGCCTGATGCAATCCGGCTTAATGAACATGCATCAATGGGCGACACAGGTTGGTGATGATCTTACTCCTTACGTGTAAGCGTTGAAACACCCTTACACTTTATTCCAGTTCCCATGACAGACAACTTGCCGTGGTTCAGTGGTATCCATGCAGGCCAGACCCCTCAGCTTGGCCCAACTGTTGAAAGCAATCTCTTTTCAGAAGAGGCTTCTTCGCTCTGGCCAGCGCTTCCTTTCCCTGGCGAAGGAGATTTTTCTGCATTCGAAGTACCTGACCTTGAGCCGCTGGACGTTGAACCGATGGACCTTGATCTCGCAACCAACGCTCCTCTTCCTCCCACTGAGCCTACCCTAGGTGAAGTTCAACCTCGGTTCGGCCAAGCCGATGCCCTGGAAGGCTTTGAACCAGTGTTTGATCAACACTTTGGTTTCCATCTTTCCGGTATGTAGATGAGGTCCCATTTTGACTAATCTCGAATTCATGATGCATCTAACCATTTGATGTCTATCAGGCGACGCGGAAATGCTCCACGCAGGAACCGACCTTTGCGAGCCTCAGAATCATGGCACACCTTCTGGCCTCTCATCATTCCGAGAACTTGCTGACACCGACAATACACATGCAACGACCACGGCAGTAAACCGCGGACCCTCGATGGAAGCACTGGGCGTTTCGGAATTGGGTCCCAGAGCCCACAACTCATTTTGGCCACCAATCTTCCCGCAGCAGCGGCCTTTGGTGCCACGCAAAAGAAGCGGGAGACATGGGCCACTCAACGAGGACCAACTCAAGCGACAACGGGCAGCGCGATTAACAGGTGTCTGTATCCGCTGCAAGGTCTTGAACAAATCGGTATGTGCCTTGTCCCTTTACAAACGAAGATCTCTGACACAGGGAAAAAGTGCTACGGGGGTTTTCCCTGCCAGGCTTGTCAAGCTTTACGCAAGCCAAGGCTTTTCAGGGGCCCATGCACCAAGGCGCAGTTTCTGGAAATCATCCAAGCAGGCTCCTTCTTTCTAAGTGAGTCGGATAACACACACATTGATTTCTCAAAAAAAATCTTGTTGCTTTCTGTAGCTAACTTCAGGTTTAGGGACATCATTGTATGAAGCCATGGTTCTTGAACATCTTGATGAGGAGAGGGCCGACAAATTGGACCTCCTAGTCAAGTTCAGTGCAAGCCTCGGGGAACCATTGGTCATCAAAGTCCTGGGGCAAGAATGTAAGGTCCCTTATATGCTGGGCGTCGCCTTGCTTAAACTCCTTTTCTTCGTGAACCCCGGAGGGCGTTTCCGAAAACCCAGCAGCTCCAATCTCGCAGAAACATGGGGCCTTTTAGTCAAACACGTACCTGAAGGTGATCACATTGAGTTTCCCTATGACTTCAAGGAGTCGCAGAGGGTGCATTGGACAGTAAGTTGCCAATAATTCCATCGCAGTTCATTCCGTTAACTCACGGCAGCTTCTTTCCTCCTCTTTCTGCAGTGGCAAGCATCTCTTCCTCACTGAGAGTGACGAAGCGGGTAGCGAAGAGAATCTCACTCCATCTTGCTTGGATGGATTTCCAACTGGCACCCTCCTGGATGGCGACAAGGCTCTCATCTGGCTCTCATGCCAGTATAGAGAGCTATGGCTATTTCATCATATTCAAGAGGCTGCTAACCAGCTTACTCAAAAGTCAACACCTGATGTCAACTTGGCTTATTGTATTTTGATCATCTTGAGAATCAGCATGGCAAACGACAAACTTGAAAACACCATCAAGGTAGGTACTTCAGCATTATTGTGTCAGGGTCAGTATACTAATCCGATATAGACGTGGGACGATTCCCCCCAAAAGAACGTGATCACAGATTATGTTGATCGTCGAAAGCGAGTTCGTGTGGCACTCTGGGTCTACGCATCCATCATTATCTCCAAAATCCCATCTTGGACAAACTTCTGGGAAAACCTACCCTGGTCAATCGACATCTTCAGAGAACCACGTTTCTTGAAACGATTTGCCGATAGCTTGGACACGTTTGACGTCGAGGGATGCAAGGCGTCAACATCCGCCTTCAACAGCAAAAGACCGTCTTCCAGCGCCTATCATTTTTGGATCAACTTACTCCACATGAAAACGACCCCGAAGATCAGGATTTCGTCGAGAAGCTATGGACCCGAATTTTGACCAATACACCAGAGGGTGTCGAGCAGCTCAGATATGTGCTTTCCGACACCTCGAGCGGCTCAACTGATAGGGTAGCCCAGTATGAACTAGACGAAGCTAAGAGAGTCTTCCTTCCCAAGACTGAAGAAGACAAGAAAGTCATGATTCACAAAGTCTTCGATATCCTCATATCCCTCAGGGAGATACCGATTGACAGGGATGAGGTTGTTGAACACAAGGCGTTTCAATGGCTCGTCAGCGTTATTGAAGTCTTCCAACTCCGTCTTGGACTCGGAGATCATGAGAACTCTGCTTCAATCAGCCAGAGCGCACACGAGCCGGCCACAGCTCGGCATCACGTGCATCCGCCCATCCCTTCTCGTGCCGAGTTACGTGAGTACATGCGTACACCGAAATGCATCAAAGCCTCGAAACGCTGGAAGGAACTCGCTCACATCCTCGGCGACGGCATTCTTCTCACTGGGAAAGGAGATAACGATACCCATTGCTTTCTTGATATTGCGACTGTGGTTGAGTGTGGACACGATGCAGAGTTTTCTCGTCTCAAGCAACTCCTACAGCTGAAAGGGTCGTGGCTGAAGGGGATATGTGCCAAACTCAGCGGTCTCGTTCAAGCCCTCAGAGAACTCCCATATCCCACACAGGACGTGGAGAGAACTAGAGACTTCTGTAGGCAAGTCCACAGCGCAACTTCTGATATCATTGGGGAGGCTGTCTTGCCCGACATCGACGACTCTTCTCAGAGGCAGCTTGTAAGTATTTATCTATTGTTGGTAAGACATGGCTACATGCCCTCTCGTTCCGAGGTCAGCGAACGTCATCGAATTACCTGGGACATGTTGGCGGAGAGCATTGACCAAACCAGTGAAGACATACTCGAGGGTGAAGTTACCCTTGAAGACACCAGTCTGGACGCGGTCGATGGCCTATCTGGGGCTTTTCAGGAGGTTATCGACAGATTCATGCCTAGGTACATGGATACCTTAGGAGAGGATACCACGGATCGAGATGATGCTGTAGCCGATATGGAAACACGCCTCTCTTTGGCAATGGCAACTGGTTTTATTCTGTTGGCTAAGGACAAGGGCTTGATACCGGGCCTGCCTGAGGGCTTGACGAGCACGAGTTTGTTTGAGTCGGTTTTTAAGGATTAATATAGTACTATTATAACCTATCCCTTCGACTGCCCTGAGGCTGAGAAATGTTACCATTCTCTGGCTCGACGATATTTCGCAGCTGACAACCACCTAATATAGCGAAGAAAATATGGCTCGGTGCTCCTGGAACTGAGGCCCTCGCGGCTCTTCCAAATATCCTACGGCTTTTTACGCGAGGAACGATGGCTCCAAGAGACGGAAAACCGGCCGTCACGCTTTCTTCGAGACGCTGTGGCCTAGTACGGAGACAGAGATACTGGAGATTTCGAGGCTTGCGCTTGGTGCTATATGAGGGGGGGGGGAACCGGGGATGAAGTCAAGGCCACAAATATCGTCTCCTTTTTTTCGCGACCTGGAGAGTATTGGCGAAATAATTATTGGCGACCGTGCCGAATCACCTCGGCGAGCAGGGAATGCGCTTCTTTTGTCGCGCTACTACAAGTGGTGTTTCAAGAATATCATGTCGTGGTCATCCCGGTCGATGCGACGGAAACCCCTAGCACACAATGGCGGACGGAAGTGATTACAGCAGGATTCTTCAGCACACAAACAGACAATTGGCTGGAACTCGTATTCCTCAACCAGAACCGTCCAGTGTCACGCTTTCGCTACTTCCGTTTCGTCATGGCACTCGTCTGTATTAATGATCTCAAGCGGACCGGATAGGAGGATGTGCGGGCCTGGTACTACCAGCAACGCCCTTTCACAACGCCAACGAAATACCTGCAGGAGAGCATGCCATGTGCTCTCGTTACTCATTCTGGGACTGCTGCTATTAGTGGGAGCTGATATGCCCCCAGAACCGCGGGGTGTCGACGGGGAAGAGACATCAGACGAAAGCTTGGACAACAGTTCAGACGAAAGCTCGGAGGACAGCACAGACGGGGAGGACTAGGGCAGGAGACGAAGATGCCGGAAGACATCGATGGGGTGCAACCCCGATTCCTTTACAGGTGGAAGCACACCTTCTTTGATTGAAAATCCTTGGGCTCGCCCTAAGCGTCGCTGGTGCCTCGGCATCTATTCGCCTCGAGTATATGCCCGGGAGCGGTTCGAACCCCGTGTCATCCCCTGTTTCCCTCTTCCTCTACCTCTGAGTCCCCCGTCATCGGCAGCAAACTTTGTTGAAGCGGTAGGCGCAAGCGAAATCACCGAGTTCCAATGGATCGGGTTACTCACAGCGTGTTAATTTGTATTTACCCAGTTGCATTGTCAATCTGGCAACCACAACGTAATGCAGCGCACAACTAGAAATACAGGTACTCCCTTCCTATCACAGCAAGCAATCTGGAAAGGATTCCCTTCCTACCACAGCAAGCAACCTGGAAAGGGCTGTTTGTAGTGCATTGCACACTTAGCAGCCGCATCCACAAGACCCGCAGTTGCCCTTCTTGCACTTCGCGTTCTTATTGTTATACGACCATTCACAATCCTGCCAGCGGCCGCAAGGCGTCCAGCCTCCATTGCCCCCCTCATATGCCAACCAACACCAAGGCTTCCCGTTCCAGGGCCTCTTGATATTGGGTGCGACATTGCAGTTCCTCCAGCACCATCCCTTATCGCATCCGTAATCGTAATCCCAACCACTACCACGGCCATTGCCTGGCTGGCAGAGCATCCCCTTTCTCTTGTCGAAGAGGTTCAGGTCCCTTCTCTCGGAGGTACCAGGGGCGGGGACCTCTTTCCCGATGGAGCTGTCGAGGTTTTCCTTCTCTTCGCCGGTGACCTCGAGGGAGCTGCCGATACCGAGCTCAGCGGGATGCTTCTGGCACTTTCGAAGTGCAGCGACATCCGCCTCTGAGAGGTCATTGGTGTTCAATTCCATGGCCGCGAGGTCACCGCACCCAGATTCGAGGGCGGCACGCTCGGCGTTCACGGGTGTGCAGAGTGCTGGAGCGGCAATCAAGCCGAGGAGGACAATGAAGAGCTTCATTGTATGAATTGTGGGTTGATAGAGTGAAGTTCTTGGTTGGGGTTGTCAATGATTGAGAAGTTGAGTTGGTATCTACAAGACTTACAAGAGACGGGTGCTTCACGTATTTTATAACCTCATCCCAGACATAAGAGACTGTCTGGTAAGTCACTTATTCAGGACCAACACTGGTAGCATGACATTGATGTCTCTGACAAATTGATCAACAATCAACATGACCTCATATGAGTCCACTGCTCAACAAAAGGACGCTCTCCTTTAAGGCGAATGCATGATCCTCCAGCATCCTACGCTAACCATTCTGATTCAGGCTTCACAGGTGAAATATACGCGCAGCTACGCTACTCTATGCAAAGCAAGACGGTGTAGATACCCGGGCTCTTAGCTATACCCGAGGCCAGGTCAATCACACCTGGTCATGAGACCATGGAGGTGCAGCTAAAGGGCAAGACATACAGAAGTGGTCTATCCTAAACAAGGTAAAGCCTGGCCCACAAGCAAATGAGGTGTTGCGGTCAACAACTGGAACCCGCAAAGGGAGAGCGTTATGATCAACCTCATTGTGTTTTGTGGCATTGGGCCGATTAGGATGCCTCTATTGTGTCTTGATGATATGTTGTTTTGCTATTGTGCTCCTATTGACTTTCGGGTCGGGAGTGGATACCCTAGTCATAATAATAATCAACCTCGTTCTTGAATCGCTGGCGTTCTGTCTAAGCTTGAAGGCCGAAGCGAGGCGAGGCGCAGATACATTTACTGCACATATATTAGCAAGCAGTGTGAACAAAGTTCTTACGCCAAGGAAGTCTAGACTCCTTCACAAAATCTCATACCTAGTAAAGACATATGAATCCACTACCGGTCAAATGAGGGGAAGTCCAGTGCACAACCAGGGATTTGCAGCGAACCCTAGTCTTTGCATTAGTGACTTGATTGCAGTTTCAAAAGTTCCTGCGTTTGCTGGCTGATTGATTTTCGGGCCTCAACTCCGGACCCCCCGGCTCAGATCATCGGGCAGCCGAGATCATGCTACTGGACAAGCGATGGGCGATTCTGGGGCCCATAGGGTGCGCTGGTTTTCTAGGTTAATCAGACGATTATAGACTACTGTTGATCTGAGTGAGTTAAAAGTTGTATCGTTTCTGTTTCCAGTTAAGTCAATATATGCAACGGGACATTAGCACACGGCGGTAGGACCGAAGCTTGACTGTATTGGGGAAGCTGAATGCGGGCCGAACCGAAGCATGATGGAGGATGCAATAACGTTTCGTATTTGACCCAAACTGGCACTAAAATCGAATGTTTCTGATCAACATATGCCTCCCTTTCTGTTGGTTATGTTGATTGTGTTGGTTGTGCTGGTTGTTGCTAGTTGGTTTGGGATTGATGGAGGATGGGGGTGGGATTCAGCTGTTTAAGGAGGGATTTTATATAATTGCATTGCATAAATTGTGTTCATCAAGCCATTAATCTCAACAAGGTTCATTGCGATAGTTACTCTTGTGATATGGCAACTACTATATTAATTGCTGGGTTGTGAGGAATAGGGACCAGGTTATAGTGCCTCTCCGTTGTGTGTCATTTGCTGGGTTGTGTTACCCTCTATTAGGTTGGTATAAAGTTATTCCACTTTACAAAACAATATATGCATCCCTATGGACACGTGGACGCCTAGTTGTACCTAATCTACAAAGGTAGTTGTAACCCATGTCATTCCCCTCAACAAGTTGTCACTCTTCTGCTCTTATCGGCCCCGGCAGTTCCGAGATCCTTATGTTTGATTGGATTGTCAACAGGAGACCTGACGATGAGTGCTTTTCAACCCCTGTCCATTTCCCCGCAGTGGTGCAGATCCTCAAACGTCCTGTCAATTGCCGGCCGGCGAATCGTTCAGCTGGGTGGGGAATGATGTCGCCTTGGATCCTTTCGCGAATCCCCCAATCCGATTAACGGAGTCTCGAGCATTTCCTAAACTCTAGGTAGACGAGAGGGTTCAGATCTTAGCAAAAAGGAAACTGGAGTTATAAAGGCTACCGGCTGAAATATTAGTTAGTCGCCCTATATAGATAGGGGCCCTTATTAGGTTATTTTTAAGGCCACTAAGGTACTTATCTTAGAATACTTATATTTCCCTTTTATAATATTATAAAGAGCTAAAATAAGGCTATATTAATAGCTTTAAAGAGACTTAATAAAGGCCTTTATCTTTATAAGATAACTTAATAATATTTTAGCTAGTAACCTTTATAAGATTTAACTTGTAAATTTTTATAAAAAGAAAATTAAAATATATTATTAAATATAATAATTATTTATTTAAATCTTATATAATATTCTTTTTATTAATATAATAAATAATATAATTTTTCAGAGATAAATTAAATATATTAAATTTATATTAATAAAAAAATAATATATAAAATTTAAATAAGAATATTATAATTAATAATATATTAAAAAGAAGATATTTAATATAATTAAATTATATTAATAATTAAAATAAAATATAAAAAAAAAGATATTAATAAATATTAATTATATATTTATTATTTCTTTAAATTATTAAGCTTATTTAATAATATTTATAAATTTAAAATATTTAAATTATATTATAAGTAAAATAATTCTTTTAAAATTAGTTATAATTCTATAATAAATTAATTTTATTAACTTATATTACTTTATTATTATAATAAGTTATTATATAATATCTTTTTTTTATATTTTTAATTTTTAAAATAATCTTTTTTTATATATATTTTCTTAATTTATTTATTTAATTATATTTAATTATATTTAAAATTATTAAAAGGCTTTTTAAATATAATTTTTTAATTTCTTAATTTAATTTTAAGAGATATAATATTATATTTTATTTTTATTATTTTTATATTTATTAAATATATTATATAATATTAAAATCCTTTTATTATTAAAAATATATTTATTATAATTATTTTTATAATAATATAAATATAATAGCTTTTTATAAGTTTTATTTATTATTATTTTATTTATTTAATTAATTTATTTATAATTTTATAAAATTTAAATATTTAATATAAAATAAAAATAAATATTAAAAAGGCTAAAGATAAGCTTTAAAAGATTATAATTTATTTTAATTATTTATATAAATAAAAATATTTATTTTATAAATAAAATAATAAATTATTAAAAAGCTTTAATTTCTTAAGATTATTAATTTTATTAATTAATTTATTTTTAAATTTAATTTTTTTTTAAATAAAAATCCTTTAAAAATTATTAAATATTTATAAAATATTTTAATAATTTTTATATATTTTTAAAATTTAATAAGTATTTTATTTAATTAAATATATTATTTTTTTAAATTTCTTTTATATTAAAATATCTTTTTATAATAAAATTTTTTTAATTTATTAATTTTAATATTAAAATTTTTTAAATTATTTAAATAATAAAATATAAAAATTTTTATAAAGTTTAATTTTAAATAATAAATTTTATTTATAATTATTTTTTAAAAATCTTTAAATAATTTTATATAATTTAATATATTTATAATTAAATTTTTTATAAAATTATTTTATTATATTATTTTTATTAATAAAATAAATTATATTTTTTTTAAAAAATATTTATTTTTTTTAAAAAATATTTATTTTTTTAATTTTATTATTATTAATATATTTATTTATTTAATTTTTATTAAATTTAATTTTTATTTTTATTTTTTTATAAAAACTTTTAAATTAAATATTAATAAAATAATTCTAAAATTAATTAATTTAAAAGAATTTAATATATTTAATTTATTATTTATTATATTAATTATATTATATTATATTATTATATTATAAATATTATTAATTTTATTAATTAATTTATTATTATAATTATTTTTAATTTATAATAAATTAAATAATTAATTAATTATATTTTAAAATTATATTTTTATTATAATAATTAAATTCCCTTTTTATTTTTTAATTTAAATTTTCTTATTATATTAAATTAATTTATTATTATTTTCTTTAATTATATATTTTAATAATCTTTTTTATAAAAATTTTCTTTTTAATTATTATTATAATTTTATATAATTAAAAGTAAAATTTTAATTATCTTATATAATTAAAATTATTTAAATTATTATAATCTTTTTAATTATAATAATTTTTTTATTATAATATTATAAGAGATTTTAAATTATTTATATAAAATATAATATTAATATTAAATTTTAAGTATTAATTAGTTAATATTATTATATTTTTATTATTTTTATAATTTATTATTAATTATTAATATTAAATATAAAAACTTAGCTAATTTATAATATATTTTTTATTATTAATTTTTTAAAATACTTATTTAATTTATTTATAATAATTTAAATAGGTTTAAGAGAGGTAATAATAAAGAATATAAAAGGAAAAAAGAAAAAAAAAAAAAAAGGAAAAAAAGAAAGAAAAAGAATTAAAAAAAAATAAATAAAAAAAAAAAAATATAAATAAAAAAAAAATAAAAAAAA